>JAITYT010000616.1:2041236-2055286 GCA_025433975.1 Liostenogaster flavolineata | reverse complement strand
TTCTTCTTCTTCTTCTTCTTCTTTTTTTGCTTTTTCCTCGTCACGAGACACAATCGACTGATCTCAAATCGGCCTCTCAACGACTCGAGAGCATCACGACCGATCGATACCTCGTCCATGTCTCCAATATCGCATTCGTCGTCGTCGTTATCGTTCGTCGTTATCGTCGACAGTGAAAAGACCGATGATCGTGACGACACCGTTTCCCCTTCCTCCTCCTCCTCCTCTTCTTTCTTCTTCTTCTTCTTCCTCCTCCTCCTCCTCGGTAGCACCGATCTCGTCGTCGCGAGACACGATCGATCGATCTCGGATCGACTCCCTAACGACAGGAGAGCATCGCGACCGCGTGGAACCTCGCCCATACCCCCGACATTGCGGCGCTCGTCCTTTGTCGTGATCGTCTGTCGTTATCGTCGCCGGTGAAGGCCCTGGCGATCGTGAAAACAACAGAAACGACCGACAAAAGACGATCGTGCGTGCGCCACGTCGAACGATACTACATGATCCAAGACGACGACGACGACGACGACGACGACGACGACGACGACGAGCAACGGTCGTTGATGCTCCGTTACTCCGGGAGCCAGCCCGATTCGACCGTCGCGTTTTCTCTCCTCTCTTTCTCGCTCCTACCACCCTGCGCCGCCCTTCCTACGCCTATGCCCCGCCTTTTCCTTCTCTATTGCCTCCTCGTAATCGTCGACTACCAGACCGCTGCCATTGTACCGTCGAAACATGTTTGACATCCGGCAATGAGAGCAGCGAAAAAAGAAAATAAATCGACCGCGCTATCTATCGTGTTTGCGCGCGACTACGTGTACGTGCGCGCGCGCGCCTATCCGTCGTCTTGTTAAGAAGAATCCGTCTCTCCCTTCTTCCGTACGAAGGCGCGCACGCGTGTCCATGCATTCCACGCTCTCCGCTCCATTATACCGCTTCTAACGTCGCCTACTGAACGATCGTCACGATCGTCACTATTACTGTTACTACTCTCCTATTATTATTATTATATTATATTATTATATTATTGTTACTACTACTACTACTACCACCACCACCACCCAATGCCTTTACCGTCGCATTAAACGCGCCACTCGCACGTCCGTGCGTGATGCATGCGCGCCCTGCAATGGAGACGAAATTGGTGAAGAGATTATCGTTCCTGCGTCGGCGCGGATTCCCCCTCAATTCGCCCGATCGGGTCCTCCTTTCGCCATCTGGTGAGAGAGAATGGAAGATCTGATGAATGGCGCGACCGAAAGTTTCACCGTCGATAACGTAGATCGTAAGTCGACGACACCAGACGAAGCATACTCTGCATTCCAGGCAAGTATCGAACCGTGCGTTTCTTTTCTTTTTTCTTTTTTCTATTTCCCGTCGGATTCAACGTAATCACAATGACATTAGTCGATCGATTTACTTATCGTTTTAACGCCACCTAATAATTTCTCCTTTAAAGACACGTAATCTTTGTCTCGAAGTTCGTTCGTTCGTTCGACAAATAATTGGCAAATTACATAACATACTTGTGTATATATGTATACGTAATTATATATACATACATGTATATATGAAAATAAAATAGACTTTTATTTTTATTATTTTATATTTGCAAGTTACAGGATCGGTAATAAATATCTTTAATACAATGAAATTTATTAAAAATCCTTTCTTCCTTACCCTTCTTCGGTTATGCGTTCTATTTCACCAATAAAATCTATGCATGTACTCGCTTTAACATTTTGACTACCAAAATGTCAATAATGCGTTACATTTTTCATTAAATATTTTGACATTACATAAAAAAATTAAAGTATTATTCAGAGAGAGAGAGAGAGAGGGAATGAAAATTTCCCAACAGTTATGTGTGTTTATCTTCCATGTTTCATTGCAACAAAGTCTGTATTAATTTTTATTCGATATTCCGAATATGTCTAAAAGCATTCAGTAATGTCAGAAGGTTTAAAAAAATAAATAAACATGAAATTAAATTTTTTATTATTTTTTTATGAAATAAAATAATTTCTTATTTATTACTTGCCTTATTACGAGTAATATATATAATCTTAAGATAAGTAAAAAATTCAAACCGTATCCATGGATTGCTTAAATTATCTATGCAAAGTTTTCAGTCAATAATACTGAAAACAACTGCTGGAAAAATTGGATTTTTACTTATGACGGAGGAATCCATCCTCCAAATACTTGTTCCAGTTCTCTTGCTACAGCCAAACACAGATGATCGTTGTAAGGTGCTGCTACAACCTTAAAAAAGTTTGCAAGCACACGTAAATACAAGAAACAACAAACAAAATAATAATTAATATTTAAATATATCGTTTTTATAAGTTTTATAAATATTGGCGTATATAGATAAAAGCATACCTGAATACCTAAAGGTAATCCATTTTCATCTAAGCCAAGAGGTATTTGACACGTTGGTAATCTCAATGAATTAAACAAACAAAAATAACTAAAATTATAAGGTTTTAGAAAACACGAATAATGATACATAGCCGAAGATGGAAAAGATGGATAGAGTAATACACCGTTATCACCCAGCTTATCCTAGAAATGATAAAACAAAGAAACATTATATCTACAAATATCGGTAAATAGAAATGTAAAGATAACTGTGAAACCCTATTAAGTTACCAATAAATATTTTTTCATATTAGTAGTAATATTTTGAGCCCATTCTGGATTTTCCTTTGGCAGATAATCATCTTCTACCAATTTCAATATCGCTGCTAATGTTATTTCAGAAGTTCCCATAAATAACTTACGTATTTCAGCAATAGCACTTGTATTATACTGAAAAGTTAAATTTTGCATATTATACGTATATGTTCATAGTTACTAAGATAGTTACTAAGTATCCGTGTCGTCGGTACCTTCTTATTTGTTATATTATATTTAAAATTTACACCTTCCAGAGTCATCCAGTATCTCCATATTTTAAAACTGTATTCTGATCCAGGTAACTTAATCTAGAAATTTATGAAAAAACTTCAGTTAGAAAACCGAACACGAATATATTTTTGGAACCATCTTAAAAAAATCTAATTCGACATAGAGAAACATGTAAAGCACCTTCGTTGCAGAACCTGTTATTGTTTTAAAATATTGTACAGCTTTCATCAAAGTATCGTGCATTGCTTTATTTACTTTACTTGCTCTTAAATCACCAGAACTTTCTTGGTAAAATATATTTAAAACTTTCAAATCTACTGGCTCATCTAATTTAATTTTTGATATTTTATCACCGATTAAAACTTTGAAAAGCGGAGCCAAATCTTCTGTTCTTTTACATACAGGTCCAGCTGTCACCATTGAATTCATATAATCTTCTTGTCTGAATCCAATTCCTTTCACAGGAGTCAGTCCTTTACAAAAATTATTTATATCATAATTACACGTTTTAAATTCTTTCCATATTGATCGATTTATTAAAATAGACGAAATGCCCATTGACATATATTTTCCTACCTACGCTTGGTTTATATCCAAACACTCCATTAAAGAATGCTGGTAATCTGATAGATCCGCCAATATCGCTACTAACAGAAATTGGTGCACCACATGCGCTAACGATCGAACAATCACCTCCGCTACTTCCGCCGACAGTTCTAGTAGTATTATACGGATTGCAGGTCTGACCGTATAAGTTATTTCTTGATTCCATCCACAAATTAAGTTCAGGAACATTCGTTTTTGCAATGAGTATCCCACCCGCTTCTTTTAAATAAGCAATCACTGTTGCATCGTTTTCAGAGCGATGATGTCTACGGGATAGTAATCCCATAGTGTGCAATAAACCTACAAGAAAACAGATAAGCATTATATGACTGTGATTCAAACAGTTATAACGCATTTAGTCTTACGATATACTTACCTTGCGCTTCGATACTTTCTTTAGTTACAAATGGCACACCAAAGAAAGGTTTCGTTTTCTTCAAGCTATTTAGATCGGTAGATCGTTGTATCACACTATCTACATTTCTAGCATCTTTTATAGCATTTTCATATCTTTCTTCTACGATCGCATTAATCAGTCCATTAACTTCTTTACATCTATCGATAAAACATTGTACGACTACTTCCGCAGTAACTTCCTTTGTTCTGATGAAAGAAAATATTATGATAGATATGTTAGAATACAAAAATAAAAGTAAATGAACATCGTAGTACTAAATAATAGTAATGAATCAAATAGAATATACCTAATTTTTTCAGCTAATGAAACAGCACTAGCTAATAGTAAAGGATTTTTTACAGGTGGAACTTTCTTCGCTTTCTGATCGTAATATAAACCAAAAACAAAATCTACCATACAATCAAACATCCAATGGACTTGTATGATCAAACATCGCAAAAGATCCAAACATAATTTCTTTATGGTTTCCATGATAGATTTGCTGGTCGTACTTTCCTGAAAATGTATGAAATAAATTATGTACATGCGTAAATTCTTTTCTTTTATGCGTTTCTTAAATAAAGTCTTGCTAAATACAATTTTTTTTTCTTTAGTACGCATCTATATAAAAGTAAAGCATCCGTGTAAAAAGAATCTCGGGTGTAAAATAAATAAAATCGTATTACATTTAACTCTTTTACTATTCTAATGCGCAATGGAGAAAGAAACAATTTTATTATAGGAAACATATTTACAGATATACAAATAAAAAATTGAAAAAGCTATTTCTTGTTATAATTTTGCTTACCATGTACGATCTTTGCAATCAAGAATATTGTACTCTTAATCTTACGTTATACGTTATTGCGTACTTATTGCTTCACACTGTATATATATATATATATATTGCGACGTACATCCGTAGTTTCTACTTTTTCTTTTTACCAAAAATAATAGCAATTCATCCACTACATTGATTAATGTATAACTATGTTAATTATTTCTTAAAATATTTTATCTTGAAATAGTACAGCTATTGATATCTAGCGTCGATTTTGTTACTTAAATAATATCAACAGATCAATCGATAATATAGATTCCTGTACGAGTTGTGTTATAACTACACGCATTTACTGTTGGTAATTTTATCTTTTCTTTGATTTTTACTATAAATGTTTAAACGTAACTACATTAATTTAAGATATAATTAATTATGTGTGTAGTTTAATCCTAAATTATATATTATAATTATAAATGTATACAAGAGCATATCGATACAAACCTTAACACGATAGAATTCGTACTGTGCAAACTAACCTCAAATGACACATTCTAGGATGAGTAATACATGCTACGGTTAATCTGTCAATCAATTTTTAGCAATACTGCATTACAGAATTATAATCGTTTATGTTATATTTCGGTATGTTTAAAGACGCGAGTATTTTGTCATTGCCCTTTTAAAAAAACTACTTAAATACTTTACTCGTCATCTTTTGTACAAAAGTATTATTGTAAAGTAACGATATTTTTTAGCGTGACGGAATTTGAGATTTGAAAGGTTACGTGTTCATATCTATCACAACGGGGGCCGAAGAATCAATCATGTCCGTCTCTCAGATGGAAAGTATCCTTTGCAAATGTAATAAATAATTGTCTACCTTATTTGGATATCTGTTCGTGATAGTTTTATTATAATTTTGAATTTTTTTTCTTAATGTTAGCATGATATAGCTATATAAAATATTTTAATTATATATAATAAAAGTCGATCGTTTAAGGTAGAGTGTAGATATTTAATTAAATAGAAAATTTGTTTCGCTTTAATCGGCATGTCTTATATACTATAAAAAGATATTGCATTATATTTGTAGAATAATGTGAAAAATCGAATCATTAATGTACTTATGATTTACCTGAACTAACGATTAGAAAATCTATTTAATTTGAAATTTGCTGTAAAAGAGTTGGAAAGAAATTCGAAAAAATGCGAAAAGGAAGAAAAGATAGAAAAGGCCAAAATAAAAAAGGCTATACAAAAAGGAAATATGGAAGGTGCCAGGATACACGCAGAAAATGCAATTAGACAAAAGAATCAAGCATTAAATTATTTACGAATGAGTGCTCGCGTGGATGCTGTTGCAAGTAGAGTTCAAACGGCATTAACAACTAGGAAGGTTACGCAGTCTATGGCTGGAGTTGTAAAAGCAATGGATGCTGCTATGAAATCAATGAATCTAGAGAAAATATCTGGTTTAATGGATAAATTTGAAAGTCAATTTGAAGATCTCGATGTACAAAGCTCATATATGGAAAATGCTATGTCGCAAACCACAACGACTAATGTACCACAAAACGATGTTGATACATTAATGCAACAAGTGGCAGATGAAGCTGGGTAACTATAATATCGATAATTATAATTTTAGTGTATTGCCTTTTTATAAACTTACATCCACCGACACTTTTTGCAGTCTGGAGTTAAATATGGAACTTCCATCTGGACAATTGGGTAGCATTGGAACTTCTACAGTTGTCAATCAAGAACAAGACGAACTTACTCAACGATTGGCGCGTCTCAGAGAATAATGGCAAACTACAATTACTATGTGGTAATGAAAATGTTATATATCTGTAATATAATCTTATGGATCTAAAAATATTTAAAAAGAGTCATATGCACCTGTATGCTAATCATTACTATATTATAGCATTTAATTCAGATTCTGAAATATGCTTCAAAAACAAAGTAAGATAACATTTTAATATACAATAGGGTGGAAAAGGAAGAAGTTAGTTTAATATATCATTGATAAGATATTTTCATTGATAAAAAATAATTATATATACATTATACATAATATATAATATTATATAGTACATTTAGAAATGATAAATTCAAAATACACAAGAATTTTGGTATGCAAGATGATAAACATTTTTCTACATGTACATCTGGTAATAATGTACTATATTTAAAATACCTTGTTTCTATATTTTTTTATAATAGTATGCCTGTATAACATTATATACACTGTTATAAAAAATCTACTCTAACTTTAGCTACTTGCATTAGAATTTAATATACATGTCTGTATAATTTTCCAGACCAAAAAATAGACATTCAATAGTATTTCTGGTTGAAGTTTTTTAAACCGAGTAATAATTTTTCATGTTTATAAGCTACATTTTTTTCTGCTTCTGTAATAAAGATGCGCATTACTTGCTTTTACTGTATGGTTTTAAACGATTATATAGAATTACATAAATTTTGTATTTATAATCTTGTATCTTATTTTTAAATATTAATATATTAATGAAACAATATGTACAGTTGTATGAAACAATTGTATACCAAATATCCATAAAAATATTTGATTAAAAATTGACTTGAAAGAGTGTATAACAATTATATAAATAACAACAAAATTGAAATAATAATAAATTTATCTAATACATCTGTAAGTGATATAGCATATAAATGTTATTGTGTGCGGGGCAACATTAGTTCAATGCAAGTGGTTATACTCGTTAAACAATAGTAGTACAAAACAATTTTTTTATATTTATTTCTAAAATTATTAAAAGATTTATTAAATTAACAATGTTAATACATTATATTGTTTTTTACAAATATGTAAAAATAATTTTTGTATATTGCAGGTTGTAAATTATTAATCATATACTTGTCTAACTTCTAATAAATGCATATGCTTATGCTTATACAAAATGTTATAATTTATATAAAATTATTTTATTTAAAAATATCATTAAACCATCTAGTTACAATTAACCTAATTATACGCCTTTGTATAAAGATGATGTATAAAACTTCTAATTAAGTGTGGAGATTGGCATGCTATTCTAGTAAACCTTTCCTACTCCTCTTCCTTTTTGTAAAAGAATCTATTATGATTTTATAAGTTTAATTTGCTGTAACTCGTTTGATTTTCTTGTCATGTATATTTATATGTATAAAATGTAGCAATTTTGTTATAATTAAACGATTCTTAAAGTAATGATAAAGATTTAAAATTTTATTAATGTCACGTATTGTTACTATACTTACTTCTGTTTGCATTCATTACTATACTCGTAATATATTTTTTTGTTTTGTTTCGTCAACTCTCATATAACGTACCTCCAGTCAGATATTATTAAAAATGTTGAATTACTTATTGGTTGGCTACTTCATAATGAAAACACAATGTAAATATCGTAACCATAATATTTTTATTTAAAAAGTAACACTAGAAATGGGTTTACATGCAAAAATTAATATTTCTATTTATAAAAAAGATAAAGTAATATCTTCTTTTGATAAAACTTAAAAATAATTATAATTTGAAGACAATAACTGAAGTGCGTCTCATACGCTATATATATACATGACTACACACGTACGCGTAACACAAATTGTAGAATACAAATAAAAATTATACAATCGTAACAAGTAGTTGGAAACTGTAGTTATGCAGGTACTAATTTCTATATTTAAAAAAGTAGATAATTACTCAACTATAGTATTCTTTATACAAACTACAATATACTGGCGCTTATGCAAATAATGTATATTATAGTTCAGTTTTGCATTCAAGTATGAGTATTACTGCTAGATGTGAAATGTGGATATTTTTCAATCCAAATAATGTCATAAGGTGCAGCTTGTTTTAAAACGACTACTTTTTCCTTGTGTGATTCTGAAAAAAATATAAAATAAACAAAATTTACATTGTACATTTCTTTATTTTTTTTCAATAATAAGTTGATAATATAATGGATTATTCTTCAATAGACTTTTTTTTAATCTAGGATCAATAAGAATGATTTTATACAATAAAGTTATATATATATACTTATTAATTGTTTTACATAAATATATAGTTACTAAATTTGTATTAATACCTTTTAACTTGTTAAAATAGGAATTATATAACAACATTCAAATAAACAAGAAATTATTTTTTCTATTGAAAAAAATCTTAGTTAAAAACGAACAAATATTTGTTTTTAATCTTTCTCATACTATGGATTAAAAAACGTAACAATAATTATAATAAACATTCTGTATTTAAAGAAATATTTATATTTTTTATATAGAACATATATTATTAATATATACTCACCAAGAAGAAATATAAGACAACATGCAGCATCTGCTTTCGTATAATTATTTGGAGAAATGATGTCATTAAATGAAACAGGATCGGAGTCACGCCAACATACTTCTAACATTGCAAGTAATTCTGGTTTTGTTAGTTGAATATTTTTAGGTTCACACAAATGACTTGAATCATCTACAATTCCACTTCCGTCTTCCAACTTATGTGTAAATCTATTATAATAAAACGCAGTAACATATTTTATAATTTTATTATTTATAAATATTATTAATTATTAGCTATCGTTAAAAGAGAATGGTTTTCTTACGTAACGGTGTCTTCGGTTTCTGGTAGTGGTAAATCTTTTAACAAATTGTCTGTTTGATCTTTTATCTCAGATATTTGTATCGAATGTAAACTTTGTATGCCTTCTATAAATGTTTTTTCTTCTACTGTTGGATGTTCGGCTAATAAATTATATTTGTTTATATCAGCCGATAATTCACTTGGTATCTCGCCAAATTTATCAACAGTGTCATCCAAACGTAGAATTTCTCTAGCTGAAAATTATTGCAACATTACAGATATAATACATTATAGATACGATATAGCCATTTTTTGAATTATAAAAATTTCTCACATGCGGTATGCTCAGCTCGAATTTGTACAATATCTGAAAATTCTGTTTCCCTTGAAAATGAACCAATAATATGTTGACGAAAAAGTGAATGTAAAGTTTTATTCCACTTTTTTGGACGAAGAGATGTCATACTTTTCGAAGGTGCTTTAAAAAGTTCTAGAGCCAATGCAATATTAAGTTGAACTTTTTTTGAAGGCTACGATATTTCATATATACATAATATAATCAAATTTAATGTTATTTTTAATAAAGCAGTTATATCATAATATATTATAAGTTTATATTGTTTGAAATCATTTATCAAATAATATCATCTACATCTAATATGATATTGTGTTACAGAATTACAAATGAATTTCGAAGAAATGATATATTGATCCTCTTACTTACCATAGTATGAGATTTTACATTTTTAATCCAAGCAAATATTGTACTGTTACTTAATTTAATATCCTTGTCAATAAATTTCTTTGTTTTATACTTCTTTGTAGGTTGCAATGCACTTGTATGTATTGATTCTAAATCTAACTGAACTGAAGATTTTTCAGTAAAATCAGTACAAGTTTTATCTTTTGCTACTGTTGTATTTTCAAGCCTAGTTAGATTCATCGCATTCTCAAACGATAGCTTTAAATCATAATTTTATGTAATTTTTATTTGTTAATTGCGAGAGATTTTATCCAAAAGATAATATAAAAGGTACATATATAACAATGCGTATAATATATTATCTTAAATTTGACAAATAAACAGATATTTTAAATATGTTAATCATTATTTATAATGTAAATAAAGGATAGATTTAATATATTGCAATATTAATATTAAAATATTATCTTTAAACTAATATAAAATGATGTTATTATTATATAACTTTCTAATAAATATAAGTCATATAATTATCAAATCACTGGGTAGTTATTTAAACTAACAACAAAATATGATATGGGAAGCATAATATATCAATTTTTTTTAAAAACCTACGCGTCTTCTTTTTGTCGGAGTTTCCACATGAGCATCAGAAGGTAATCGTTTTTGAGGAGTTAGTGGCCATCCATCTTTTGGTTTTATTTTTTGCGTTAATGCATCCATTGATACGAATTGCTCTGATTTTTTATTCAACTCATCTGCTATAGCTAACTTTTCTGCTCTTGCTCTAACTTCAATATGATTCGGTGTATTATTCGAAATTAATTAAATTAGCAAATGTATTTATCATATATATATACTTTACACGAAAGAATTGTTAAGTAAAAGATAGAATGTAGAGTTATTAAATTGTTTTGAAATAAGAATAAAATGTATCATAAGATAGTCTATATATTCAAGATATATTTTTCATATTATATATTTTTTGAAAATTTTAAATGCTGTAATTAGGTTAAATTTAAGACAAAAGATTATTATAAGACACATAATATTATATATTTACTGATTAATAAATGAAAAAAGTAATATTATGTGTATATATATTTCAAAAAGAAAATAAAAATATGAGGTCTACCGGAAAGTTTTATCCATTTTTTAATGGAAGAAGCTAATACATTTTTGATAATTTAACTAATATTTACTGGACAATATAATTTCCATTGTTACTAACCACTTCTTCGCGTATATATCGAGCACATACGTAGAAATGCAATGGCGAAAGAGTGAATGTTGAAACTTGAGATAATTATTGATAATTTGAGATTATTTAACGGAACTTTCCAGTAGATCTAATACTAAAAAAAAATTAAGCAGATTATTTATATAGATACGATAAAAAATATTGCTATAGCTTAATTATCTTTCGTATTAAATATATTTTTTTAAATATCAATAAATATATTCACATAAACTATAGTTACCATCCTCCTCTTTTTTTATAAATTCGGAGCTCAATTTAGGTGATATTCTAATATTTGTTGAAAATCGTGTAATGCTTTTTCGAATTTTTGGACTCGTGTCAAATAAAGTCATTTTTGATATATCCAGTAAACTGGTATCATCAGACTGAAGAACTGATTGTACATCATTATTTACAGCATGAATGCTATCTAACATCTCTCTACACAACATAAGTACAACATAAGAAAAAGTATGAATTGATAAGTTAAATTGGAACATATTTACTGTTTACTAATAAGCATAGTAGTAAATAATGATATATTCAAGTTAAAGATAATTAATTTAACTGGCTTTAACATAAAACTTAATTTAATTAAAATTTCAAGTAAAATTATCAACTATTGTTCAAAAATTTTATATATTTTGTTTAGAAAAAAAAGATTAATATCTAAAGAAAACCAACAATGAAATATTATCACCACGAAGTAGCAAATCCAACTGGTCATTAGTCAGGGCACCAAAATCTAAACATAATGCATCTTGCATCTGTGTATTTAAAAGTAAAATGATTAATTGTAAGTAATTCATTAAAGATAAATTTACAGTAATAAATATTCTAAATAATATATTCTATATTTTAAAGATCACACAGAGTCTTAATTACCGATATAAAATAACATTATTATTAATCCACTATTACTCACATTAAAGATAAATTAAGTTCGTTATTAATGTAAGTAAATTTGGACTTATTTTTTTATTGATAAAATATTTTTAAAAAGTGGAAGTTACATCCTGCACTGTAATTAAAAAATCACAAGTTAATTATATATAACTTCATACCATTGCTTTTATCTTAGCACTTAAACCAGGATCATCTTGCATGATATATAAATTCTCATCTAATTGAGCCTTATTAAAATCCTGACTAATAGAAGGAACCTCTGGGAGCTGAAAGGCTGATTCAGTATCCAAGTTCTGAATAATTCTAACAAATATTTATATGTCATTAGCTTAGATAAAATGTTTACTTTCAATTAGATTTGTATTTTACATACCTATCGCTCTTTGAATAGAATAATATATTTTTTCTCGTTTCAATAACATCATCTGAAGACCGAGAATAATAATACATCATCGTAAATGCAACTTACCAATTATATAAATAAATAATATATTTATCTTATTTGCATAAATTTACATATATATAATTTAAAATGTTCACATATTGGTATAACTTTTGATGTGCTTGATTTTGTTATGTACGAAATGATATACAAATTTCTTTTTACCTACTTTGAAAACTATTAGTTTGATATAACAGAATTTTTACTGCTCCATACATCAGTTGCGAAGATAAATATAAACTAAATCTCCCGCATGGTCTATTATTTTTGATTAAAATCGTCTGTGATATCTCTTCACTATAAAAATAGATAAAGTAAACATGAATGTAATAAAAAAGAAAAATATATATATATATGTTTAAATTTTTATACCATATTTGGCATAAATTAGTTTGTTTTATAAGTGATGGTTTGCATATTCTTTTAAAGGCTTGAGGACTAAGAGTTGCAGCTAGCCAACATCGCGCAAGCCGTCCTTTTCGTCGCAAAGAAAGTAATTCCAACGAATAAAACATCTAAATATAAATAATAATAAAATAAATATAGATAACCAGACAACGAAAATTACAGTTGCTCTTACCGTTAAAAAATGTTAGACGTCAGAAAACTGTATTATATTGTTATCAAGGTACTGTGTATGTTAAACAATGCCAAAATATCACCTCAAGTGTGCATATTACTAAATTCAATTGTTTGTTAGTTTGAAAAAAAAGAAACAGTTGATCGCAATAGATTATCAAAGTTTACATTCCAAACTTCTCATTTAACAGATCGACGCGTCCCAAATCGCGATTTCGAATACTGTATTCATATCGTACTGGATACAATTTTGAATAAACATTTGACTATATTATTGGCGCCTTTTAATATTTTCAGTTTGTAATTGGTGGATTGAGAAATGTGTGCATTTTATTACTCAAACGTCAAACAAAACGTC
Organism: Liostenogaster flavolineata; assembly: GCA_025433975.1. Lineage (NCBI taxonomy): Eukaryota > Metazoa > Arthropoda > Insecta > Hymenoptera > Vespidae > Liostenogaster > Liostenogaster flavolineata. The sequence goes on along the minus strand of JAITYT010000616.1, from coordinate 2,041,734 downwards.
ATAAAGTTTCAGAACACACGATAATGATACTTCGTATATTTAATATTGTATTTATGAAAACTAATTTAATGTAATTAAGAACTAATTTATCGAAGTTTTAGTAACAAATGTATTAAAATATTATTAATTACTTTCAAGTCGGCTTTATATGTGCAATATATTGGTTTTATATAATTAAAGAAAAATACGCGAAATATGATAAGAACTTTAAATATATAGTATTATATTATAAGTCACAATAATATAATAATTTGTTTGCATACAATTTTCTGATAAGCGAATTTTAATAATATAACTTATGCAATAATTTAATGCTTTATTTATCTATACGAGTAATATTTTTAATATTATTTCATAATGAAATATTATTCTAAAATTATCATGAGTATTTTTTTCTTTCAATTTAATCGAATTAAAAATTTATTTGGAAACAAAGAAAGGACTACAGGCCATTGCAAGTTATCGAATAACAAATAAATGCTAAATAATACTTCGATA
>JAITYT010000616.1:1998237-2020985 GCA_025433975.1 Liostenogaster flavolineata | reverse complement strand
AGAGAGAGAGAGAGAGAGAGAGAGAGAAAAAAAAAAAGAAGGAAATTCTTAATTCGAACGCAATATAATAAGAACATACGCAGGTATTATAAGTCTAATCTCACAAGATTATATTACCCTTGTCACGAACGAAAGTCTAATGCGTCGCGCGTACCGCTTTGGTGAGGCATCGTTATTCGTCAAATTGGCGCACGCATAAAATAATTCTTTTATTTCTACAGAGCATAAAAAACATGGATGAGTACGAATAGGTACGTGTGTGTACGTGCGTGCGTATGTACGTGCATGATTACAACGGGTGACGTTAGGAAGGAAGAAAGGAGTAAAACGTTGCTATTATTTAATGCGCGCTTTTCGAACTTTATTCCCCCTGTAGTACACATTAAAGACGCGACCCGTCAGCATCGCACGCATCGGGAGTAGCAGCTCTCGTAAAAGAAGCCATTTTCAAAATATGGCTGCCCCCTGGCAGCATAATGGCGTTCTCTAGATCAAAACAAACAACGCAGACTGTCAACGAGATCGACGATAAATAAGAGCCGGTAACAATACCGATCGCTTCTTTTTACGATTTAATTCGACGCGAAAGTGTGATTATTGATCGTGGGCAGACCGGAAGTGCGTACGCGTCCGCACAGGCTCGGGCTATACCCCGTTATAAAGGCGAGAAAGAGGAGGGCATTCGACGTTTTTCGAAGCGTCGCGTACACACGGCGTTCACCGTCGCTTTTATCGCCAGTTACCAAGAGACAACGAGAAGATTCGGAAAGAGAGACGATAGTCCCGCGACGATCTACGCAGAAACACCAATAACGATAACGGCGGTAGCGGTGCTGGTAGTGGTAGAATCGGTGCGATGGACAACGAAAAAGAAAAAAGGAGAACGGAGAAGTAGGAAGAGGGACAAGGATACGTAATAAGTGACTAAGAAATGGATCGAAGGAACGTATTACGCGCTCGATAAACACCAACTCACCATCGTCCGTCCCGGAGGCCCACATCGTCACCGAGAACTCTCCCTCGAGGGTTTTAATTTGCACTTGCTTTTGCTCCCATTTCCTAGCCTTGGTCTCGGTACCCATTTCACCGAATATCGCGTGGTCGGAAGTACGAAATCTCGACGCGCCGCCCTTCCTCGCCTTCTTCGGACCCTTCTTCGACGGTCCGGGACTCGACTCGACATAAATATCGTTCTCGGGTACCGGGATTTGATCGTAAACGCTAAGAGGATCTCCGCCGACGATCTCCTCTTGCGTTTGGAGTATGATTTCCTCGCGTCCTGGCTCCGGTAACGACTGCAACGTTATCATCGGTTGTCCATCCTCTCCCTCGATCGTCGTTTCCACGGTTTCGCACGGTATTTCGACAGGTATCGTCTCTATCTCCACCTCTTGGATATCTGGCTGAATCTCCACTTCGGTTATTATGTCCGAGGACGCCATATTAATCTCCGCTGACGCCATGTTACTAATCAAAATGGCTGCTGGCTCACCGAACAGCCGCGCGACAAGCGGGGCGGCAAGTTCTACGGGACGGTCACGTGACCCCGCTCCTTTCGCCCCACCACGCCACTTTTCACTCACTCTCTCTCTCTCTCGCGCGCGCGCGCTCTCCGTCTCTCTTCCTCTACATCGATGGCCCGTTCCTGCTCGCGTACTCACCGTTCTCGTTAAGGAACGCGCTCTAGGGTCTCGCATACGCGTTCGCGCCATCTTGATCGATGAATTACGCGACTTTTCAATTGCGCGCGCTTCTCCATCCTCTCGCGTTCCTCCGATTGGACGATTCGTTGACGTCGTCGTTCCATTGGTTCTCTTACGTTTTCTTCGCCACTGCATTGCAATATTGCAGTTGATCGGGTCTTTACGAACGCGGGTATTTTCGAAGTACGACGAACGCCGACTTTTCCCTCGATGTTAGTCGATGTCGATTTGGCTTTGTATTTTCTTTTTTTTTATCTTGAAATTTTCCCGCCATGTGACGTTCGACAGTTGAAAATCGACATTCCGTATGTGACATATGCGAATCGGCGGTCAATTGTCGATTGATCACATTGATGTCACAGCGGTGTAAACGTTAAAGGAAGAATCGTAAGTGACTTATTATCAATAATATAAGATTATGCGATAAAATGTAGTAACTGCAAGTATTCTTCCAATGACTTTTCATTAGTGGAAATATTTTTAATTACGCTGCCTGAACTCGTTGTTACGATAAAAGGTATAGCAGTTACGGATAAGGTAGTCAAAAGTGCTCCTGATTCGATTTTATCTTGCTGGTTAAGAAGCTATGTTGTACCAAGTTTCTCCTACTACATGCAAGGAAAAATTAAAAAAAAATTTTAGAACGTTTGGAGAATGTTAACTCTGATTGTGATTTTTTTTCAGATTTAACAGAATTGACAAAATGACGAAAAATTCAGATAAATTGAAGCTTTCGACTGGCTACGATTTTATTTTTACGATAGCTAGATATTAATATGATTTTAATGTTTTCAAATTTCTTCGTAGGGTGCGCCGTGGTTAAAAATATTAAAAACCAATATTTTCGCTTTATATACGATTTTTAATATCTCTGCACTAGGTAGAATAATATACGAATGGAAGGAATTGAGTTATTTGAATAAATTGAAAATGTATACGTACGTTATCTTCTAAAGTATTAAGGATTATTTCAAGAGCGTATTTGCGACATTATAAATAGTATATTGCAATATATTCGCATTATTCGCATAATTGTGACCGTTGTGAACATATAGTGGCGAACTTATTACATATATGCAAATAATTTCTCTTTTACGAACACGATGTATATGTACTAATTATTTATTTTTCCGTTCGTTAAGTTAAATATAAACATTTTATCATCGAAAAATATCATTACTTCTAGCCGTGAAAAGATAATACTATTTACGCACTAATTATTTTACGATGAAATCTAAAATATAACTAAAACTCTGCTGGATGACGGCACTATCGTTGATACCAATTGAAAACCAAGGAAGGAAAGACTGGGTTCCTTGTCAATATTTCTACCTCTCGTCACTTAGATTAAGTACTAACAAATACTTTCTTCAAAATTCTGGATGTTGCATTTAAAAACATCTCACTCTGCGAATGAAGATATTAAAACTCGTATTGAACGAGTAACCAGTTTTTTAGAATATATAAATACGAAATTCTTTTAAAACCAGCTTTACTTACGAGCACTATTACCAATTGCCCAACATTTATACACACATTTGTTGAATCGCATACCGACCGCACAAAGATACCACACGCATACCGTCAGGTACTATACTAATTATAGTCTTACCCGAAGAATTAAGGAAAATGAAATGTCACTTGGCCGGTACTATAAAAACAAATAGAAAATGTATTCCAAATGTACTTAAGAAACCAAGATTTTCAGCCAAAAGTATCGTTGCTTATAAAAAGAGAAGTGAAATGCTTTTAGCTTGGAGAGGTAAGGGATAATGCTGAAACTACAGAAAGATTAATACGACGAAATAATACCGAAAAAGTAACCAAAAACCTAAGTGTAGTTCTTAGCTATACGAAATCCATGGTGGCCTTGGAATTGGAATATCCAATAATCATACACGAAATTAAATAGAAAAAAATAAAATACGAAAATTCTTTTATTTACATTAGAATTAAACATATTAACAAAACCAACGAAAGTAGATACATTCACAAGTATTAGTAATTTTTTCCGTTGAAAATAAAAATTCCCTTTTGTATTCGCTTTGCGATGAAAGTGTGCTCGAGTTGCTCGTAGGTAAAGACAAAAGAACACGCCAAGTGCAAAAAAAATTGCTATTTAATAGTTTTTATCAAACTCATTTGTTATCCGTTGCAATTTTTTCTTATACTTTTGATCTTATCTTTATTCACGAAATTATTACAACCCGTCCACGAATAGATAAACCTATTATTTGCGTACTCCATCACCTTGCACATCAGGTATTCGCAATATCAATTTGTATTACAGGTGGTTCTATCCAATTTATATTGGAGTCAAAAATATAAGTTCAGGTTTGTACGTATTAATATTTATTATGTAATTAGATATAATAAAATATTTCGAATAAATGGTACTACTATTTTAACAAGTAATAATATATAGCTAAAATATTATAAATACATTATAACTACAGTTGATAATGTGGATTAAAATAAATATACACAAGGTGATGTGTAGAATAAAAATAACTGAGACTGATGTGGTATGGAGTTCTTTTTTATTTTTTTTATAGATATGATTTATCATAGAAGTTCATGAGTTGTATGCCGCCTGTCGTGTTTCATAGCTCTAGCAATAGTTAATAATATATGCACGTATACATACATGTGCATATACGTATGTACATATATATACATACATACACACACATACAGGGATACCGCATACGAAGTACATACGAATAATATATGCATGCAGCAATATAAATTCGTGTTCGTACGTAATCATCAGCACGATGGTCGCAATCGCATGCGACCTATGAAACAAAACAGTACTCTATTATTTTGTCCAATCTGTACTTATATTAATTATTTACATTGATAATTTCTGTCGTCATTATCCTTATCTGGCTGTTTTAACAACTTTTATTTTATTCAGTTATAAATTATTGTAATTTTAATTATCTATTACTCTTCGAGTGCATTATACAGTTTTATCTCTTCAAATGATACATTTTTTCTGCCATATAAGTAGAATGTGTTCATTCAAGGAGACAAATCCTAGGAGTTATTTTACTAACTTTTTTGTATATCTTGCATGTAATGTTCGTACACCTCACTCAGTTTCATTTTATACAAGATGAAAAAGAACAGCAGCACAGATCATGATCAATCTTAAACTCTTCGTTGCTGGCTCGCTCGCTCGCACGCGTGCACGCACGCATACACACACATTTGCTATCGTTTACAGCAGCATATAGACGTATACTTATTATTTAACGATACAATATAGATAAAATTGAAAAACAAATTAAAAAATGAGAGCTATAAATTCTCATATGTTTATCATTATATATAAATATAAATATCAATACAATTTTGATAAATAGAATTATTGTTGAGATTAGTAAATAAATATTTAAAAAAATAACACGACTCTAAAAAAGGGACACGCGTATTACCCCAAACAATTAAAACTTCTGTTTTGCATTCTTTTTATGAATTTTTACGCTTATCCCTTTACATTTGGAAATAGTTAGGAAATGATATTTTTACAATGTAACTTTGAAGTCAAATATAAATCTGCGTCTTCTATTATTAAGTATACGTCTACCTCAACTTTTTCAAGATTATAGACATTTTTCCAAATCTGTCTGCAGAGTATGCTTACAGTTCTAATAATTGTAGGCTAATAACATTGATAATTGGTTTGCAGATTTTCGATACTCTTGGAGCGCTGTACAATTTTTTACCTTTATACGGGTCGGTAAATTCAAAACAAATATAACTTTCACACCGTATCTTAAATCAGAATAATAACAGTATTATACAATTCCCTACGGCACCTGTCACATGGATACATGCGAACATTCCATTCTCGTGCACTGTATTGTTTTTTTTCTCAAAGATTATAAATTACTTGTTTAAAAAATAGTAGCGCCTTAATATGCACACCATTTATATCTTTCGTTCTGAAATATCCACATATTCAAATATAGAGGCTATAAACTCTAACTCTATATTTTTCTTTGCGCACTTTCATACTCTTCGACCTCATCAATTATGAACGACCTTTCTTACACATTTATTCGAAATACATTTCCATTCGTAAAGATATAAATTAATAATTTTGTATACGGTCATCATAATAACAGGAAGAATAGACACACGTATATCAGACTTGTGTTCACCCATAGCTTTCGTATTTTTTTTTTAGTTTAATTTACGTAAAATTGACCTACATATGCGCGTCCACATTCTGCAATTTGTTGTCTAAATTAGATTAAATAGCAAGCACTTCGGTTGCTTTTTAACATCGCAAAGTGCGATCAAGAATAGCATTATGTAGCTTTCTGAATCCAAGTACAAAAAGCGAGTACTTCCCTGTCCTATTGAGCGCGCTTGAAAAGCTTCGGAGAAGTTTCACGAGACATAAGAAACACGATAATGTTCTCGAGTTTTTATTTTTTTTTGCTTTATTTAACTTTAAATCATTTCAATGAATTATATATAATAAAGAGCGCGCATTTACTCCTGTATAATAACTAATATTTAATCATTATTTTCATTATGCATATCGTATTTCAAATACGGCGCTTATGTCCTCGTTCATAAGACGCGGTCTTCATTCATTTATAAGTTGTCCAAGTTCTAGACTATATTACATCTTCACCCGCGCACAACTGTATTTTTACCACTTCATGAGTTCTTCGGTTTTACGATGTTTTCTATTTTTAAAAAACTTCTGTAAATCGATCTCACTTCACGCAATTTTTAATAGGGGAACGTGTATTTATGTCTTTTCAATATCGGATACTGCATTCGATGACGATACCGTCAACAACAATCTTGATTGACGTTTGTAGATCCTTCTTCAACACTCGAACTGTCATCAGCCTCTTGGAGCGATGTGAAAAAAGCTGTTAATGTTACTATAGCAACAGCATGACCTTCACGTTCCAAGGGATCTTTGCTCTGCTGCCACGTTAAAAAGGCATCGGTAGAAATAATATGATCTCCCCATAACTTGTACATAATGCATGAAAGAATACCTATACGGAAACATATGAAACGTCACGAAGTTATTTTAATCGTACAATTTAGTTATTACATTTACGATATTATAATAATTAAACTTACCGAAAGGAAATTCGATTTTGCTCATGTATGCCTGAATCGCATACAGACATTGTAACTCTGATACTTCGTCGGTATCAACAAAACGACGAATTAACCATTGTAAATTGCTGAATGTCTCTTCATCCAATTTCCAAGATTCATTCAATGGGACTGTAAGTAAAAAATAAAGACAGTTGGTATTAGAATTCATTTAGACGATCGTTTTACGTGGTTACGATTTTGTAACATCGCGTCATTCTAATAATTCTTATATATATATATATACACCTACCTATGGACGTTTCTAAAATGGCAGTTATTAAAGTTCTTATGAATTTAGGTTCCTTAAGTCTATTTCCAACGTTTTTCTGAAATTAAAAAAATATTTTATTGTAACGGCAAAAAAAATTGAAATTTGTTTTCAACTTTCAGTTTTCATATTATACTAACAGTTAACCAACTGCAAACTTCATCGAAAGTATTTTCTTTCATGAGCCTTCTTAGTTGTTCATGTATCTGTTGTAAAGTATATTCGTCATTGGTCGATACTTTGGCACAGTTAAAATCTCCCGTTAGAAATTCCAAGTGCTAAAAATCATAATAACAAAGTCTCTAGATAAATGAATTGGAGAATAAAAAGATTAAAAATTTATATATCGAAAAAAATCATACATATTCCTCGATAATTTTATCAATACTTCCTCGTTCGGTATCGATTATAGTGTTTAGATCGAGTTTACTTTGGTCCCATTTATCTGCTATCCATTTGGGTCCATTTTCACGTGAAAGTTTACCTAATAATTCCCCTACAAGCTTTCCTGCATTACCCTGACTCCTCAAGCTTACGAATATACTTCTCAAATCGGCTAATGAAATCGCTTCATCTTTAATGGGATGTGCTGAAAGATAAGAAAATACTTACGTAAGCACGACTCATACATAATTAAATAAATAAGTTGTTTAATTATATTCAGGCCTGTTGAGCAAATAATCCCGCATTACTTAATATTCTAGGGCATACGAATCGTCATCATAGAAAAACTTCAATAAAAATTTGTTCATTATTATTGTACAATGGAAAAATAAAAATTTTTGTAATAACCTGATCAAACTAAATCAATTAACTTACACAAAATTTCTGCGAGATAAGTCCAAATTTTAGGTATGTCAATAATTAGATCGTCTACAACTTCCAATAGATCGGTGAATCTGAAAAAAATTAAATATCGTTACATTTGGAAATTTTTTATCGAACCTCGTCATGTAATAAAAAGAGCATACTCAGTATCCTTTTGGCTTAAAGACAAACATTTTTTTATTCTTTAGACAAAAAACTTTCATCACTCGATATATTTAATATATTAAAAAAACATAAGATTTGTACTTTTATAAGCTTGTTTTTTTTTCTACGTATAAGACTAGATTCTTTTATAAATATTACTTACCCTGTTTTAAAATGCTGAAGTGATAAAATCTTCCGGCTAATTAATTGTGACATTAATCGCGAAACTCTTTCTCGTTCAGCCGGCGATTTTTCAAGAACAAAATTAATGGATTCACGTGCAAATTTCGCAAGGGACGAATTATCAAAGGTTTGCTCTATTTCAGATACAGCATACTAAAAGGAAAAAATATCATTAGTACTTATAATATTATAAATTTTACCGTTTAAGAAATAATAACGATGTCCTCCCGCTAACTTATGTAAGTAATAAAATGTGTATATTCAGATATTAAAATCTGACTAAAATACAATTACAATGAGTTAGAAGGAAGGTATGGCCTAATATAGCACACCAATGACTCAAGCATCTCTTAATAATATCAGAGATGGATCTAAGGAGCGTGCATAATTTCAAAAGACTTGAATATTTTATAACTGGTCATCGACTACTTACCTCTAGCATATGTTCTCTAATGTAATCTAGTAATATGGTGTTCAAAGCTTTCTCGAAGGCCTTTTCCGATAGCGGAAGCTTATGACTAACAGAAGCAGGCTGTGGAATAGATTTTATAGATTGTGCATTGGAAGTAACATTTTGACTTGTAGAATTATCCAGTAGTGAATTATCTCTATTCGATGCGCTGCTCAGTTGCTGACTACCATTTCGAGAGTTCCTACCGTCTGCAACAAAATGTATCCATTTGTAAAATTTGATTATATCTTTATACACGATTGTACTACTTTGTCATTGTAAAAATACTCAGTATCCTTTTGGCTAAACAACATTAAATTCTATCTGAATTTTTCAAAAGTATTTGATTAATCATCATTATAAATTGTTTATAAAACGAATACTAAAAACACTTCAAGTATTAATATGTTGGTTTCCATACCATAGGAAGATTTGTAGTCATGACCATAATCCTTAGGACCGGTAGACCTCGATCTATGAATAAAAATAAAAATATTAATACAGTTAAAATCGAACGTATGAATTGATCGTTTTATATTTAAATAATAATCTAGTACTTCAGATAATCGTTAAAATCAAGAAGATTCAGAAACTCTAGTCTGGCAGGACGATAATTCTCATCATATTATATTAATTTACGACACAAAATAAAATAAACAAACGAATACGATATTTACCCAGAAAGTTGAAGCGGTGGTAACCGTTTATCTTGATCCAAAGTAGACATGTTTTCTAAACATGCAAACTTGTTTGTATTTATGGTCTTCGAGTTGCTAATAGGATTTTTCCACAAGTAAGCATTTCTACTGCCCAATTGCAAATCGTCCATTGGAGGCTATAGAGAAAGGTAAAAATTTTCGATGTTTTATATCTTTCGTGCAAACCGACATTACTCATTTCGATATGCCATTGACTAAATAAAATCAGTCGTTCTGCAATTTTGATATAACTGTAAAAATAATATACTATCCACCAACCGGCTTATTTTTCAGTTTCGCCGTCTCGACGGAATATGTGACAGGCCTTGTTCTGCCAACAGGTTGACTCCAACCACCTTCATCTGTAGGTCCACCGCCTACAAAATATTTAAATGATATCATATCGATCAATAATTATTACAATGAGAGGCAATGCAAATAATATTTTAATGTAAAGAAAAATTAAAAAAAGAATAAGAGCGAAAGGAACGAGCCTTGCGTGTACTTTTCTAACATTTTAACAACAATAGAATTTATTTTGCATGTTTCCTCGTGATTTTATATTAAATGGAAACTATAATCACACAACATCTTATAATATAGTAAATATTGCTTTTTTACAAAATATCTTTATCATTGATAAAAGTTATATTCGATATTAATGGCTGTTTTCTCCGTGTATCGCTATCGTATTATCATTTATTACAAGTAAAGAAAGAAAGTAAATTAAAATCCTTTCCCTCTCCCTTTTTTGCAGTTAAAAAAATAAAAACGTACGATTTTTCTTCCTGTCCGCGTTACGATCGTCCTTGCGAGGAGTGTTTAAGGGAGTGTTCAATTGTGTATCCAATCTTTCCGATTCTGCCTCCTTTTGAATTTGATCGATCGTTTTTGGATTGCTGTCATCTCGTCTTGGAATCCATTTATTTGCTCTTAGATCAATAACGTCTTGTAGCATGAAACGGATTCTCGAACTGATCTTCAATTGTGCACGTCGAGTAATAATTTCATGCATTTTATTGAAGTAGTCGTGCATATCCTAATAAAAGAAAACATTGAAAATTAAACGAGATGTATGACGAGGCTATAAATCTATAGTTTCAAATTACAAACTACGAAATTGTTGTAATTTCGTTTCATTCGAATAAAGAACTTACTTCCGCAGATCCTTTTAATTCTAGATCTTTTCCAATCGTCGTTAACAATTTGCATAAACATTCAAGACTATCTTCATCAGTCTGGTCTAATAAATGGTTAATGCAACGATGCATGATTCTACCAGTTAACATTCCTTGTTTAAAAAGTTCACCGATAAACCTACGAATTATAATTTATATAATTGTGATTAATATTTATAAATGAGCATACATTACTTGCTTCGCGAATTATAAAAATAAATTATTTTACAATATCAATTAATTACAAGAGATAGAACGAAGGCAAAGTTTCTCGAATATTTATAAAATAACATATTTACTTTCTGATAAAATGATGTTTTTGACATTTAAAACAAAATCACCTACCTAATATTTCCAACCGATTTAATACGTATTCTACGTTCTTTTTCCTCAAGAGCCAATTGTAGGTCCTTCTTTTTCTCCTAGCAATACAAGAAAGTAGTATAGTAGGTATGTATAATAGGATAAACGCATGCACACAAATTGATATAGTTATATTAATTCGTTAGCTCACTTTATCCGACTTATCGAACGAAAGTAAAGCGAAAACAACATGATTTTTTACCCAAAAGCATTACCAAAAAGTCATTTTTTATTAACTGCTCTTTTTATCACATAAATACGAACCGTGTAAACTGTATAAAGTGTGTATTCGTCAAGACGAATAAATGAAAATACTATAAGCACGAAAACTGATACGAGCTACTTTCGGTATCGAAGATGCAAAGATGTACGATCTCACCGTGGAACAGAATGTTTTTCCCTTTGTGTCGAGAGGGAAGCTCTTAGCTTAATTACAGGATCGAAGTATAGGACGAGATACTTACAGGATCTGGGGATTCCTCAATGGCCTTGATTTTGTTTGTTCTAGATACTTCGTCGGTTGGGTTCTTCTCAAATTCTTTTTGACATCTCGTTAAAATTAATTTTTTGAATGTAATAGAGGTACCTTTTTCAGAATTTTTCTCGTTACTCGCTGCCATCATACTAAGTTCCTTGCACATTAATGCATACGCGACGGAAAAACTAGGTTCGTCGACAGCCTAAAAAAGTATACGTAAAAAGTCGACTCTCGCGTAACGTATAAATATAAAAAATGCAGTATCTCGATAATACCTTTTCAAAGACCAAATCGATAACACCTTGAAGTCTCTCTTGCGTATCGATATTTAATGCGCGAACTTGATCTACCAAAGTATTAAATTTCTGTGGTGTAAGTTTATTTAGCACACTTCGAACTCTCTTATAAAGAGCTTCCGTTTTCGTTTCTTCCTCGGAAAGATTAAGTGCTTTTAATCTTGTAGGTCGCCAGGCATTCTCTGTTTCTCTCAATTTCACATCTTCTCTAAGAGATAGAGAGACATGAATAACATTTTGCTTGGCAACTTTTGGTTTCGTTCCTAGGGAAAGACTTTTCCTGTTTGGCTACATAAAATAATAAACATATTAATAAAAATGATAAAATTATAAATTCGCAGTGTTAAAAGATATTGTTTTATCAGTAAAGTATATTTTCTATTCACAGAAATTCATTTCACTACTTTCATACTAACTTTTATATACATCATATGAAACATCTGATTATGGAAATGCACTAGGTCTTTAAAAGTTTGTAAAACTTACCACGCGCGGATTAAGCTGCGTTTTAAAGAAGGGCGGGAACAATCCATCGTGTCTCATAATATTTGTGTCTTTGAAGGATCTAAGGTCCAGTGTACTACGATTCTACAAATGGAAAAGACGTTAATGATATACGTTTAATAGTTTTAGTGTCACGCAGCGCGATCACTTTGTGCAAATTCTCATCCGCGATGCTTGGTATAACGATTCTAATGAAATTGTCATGAAATTGTTACGACACTATTCGACACGGATGTTTAAAAACATCTGCCATTACAACGGTTAATAATTATCGTATAACGACATTAAATAATAAATGAGTTATATTTACCAAAGTACAGTCTTTAAGGACTACGTCTAACTCTGGCAAATTTGACGGTCTAATTTTGCTGTTAGGATCGTCTTGCAATCGCAACAGAAAGTCACGATCGTAGATCTTTTTGCCACTTTTATTTATAGGACTCCACTGATCATCTTTATATGTGTACTTTAGCGATAGTGGCCCTTTAGGTACTGTCCCCGCTTGAGTATTAGATTCGTCCTCTTTATTTTGTTTTTCGGTAGATATCTGTGTACTTGATAAACAATTTTCTTCGCTAGATTTTCTAAGCGCCGAAATTTTCGCGTTTTCCTCATTTTTCTGAGCTACAATTGTTTCGATTTCGACGTCTTCTTTAACCTTCGCATGATCAACAACATCATTATTAGGAACTGTCTTTGTTTGGATATTAGGTATAGTTTGAGCCTTCGAATTATCCTCCGTCTTTGACGAAGTCTCTTTCAACGTTTCTTTGTCTATTGGCAGTTTCTCGATTAAAGGAGTTTGGAAAGTACTACTTTCCGTCGTGACTTCGGGAATCGTTTGTTTTTCTGACTTAGATTGAACCGAAGAAATATAATCCTCCTTCTTCAACTCGTAATTGTCCTTTTCCTTGGCATCTTTCGTAATTTCTCTGGCTACTACTTCTTTAGCGTTATCTTTTGGTAATACGGCTTCTTTATTATCTTGCTGTTTGATTTCTGATTTTGCCATAACTGTTGTATTTACAAAAGCATCCATGTCGGTGCCTTCTTTTTCTGCTCCCTTGCGATTGAGCTCGCGAGTTTTGAGCTTACTTTTGCTTTTTTGCTTTTGCATGGATTTACCTTAAATCAAAACAGAAACGAAACTTTAAAAACACTGAATAATGATGAAAAATATTTCGTCGAACAACGACAAGTACTTCGATTTAGAACACTCTTGAATTAACAACGTATTCTTATATTAAATCAATGTGTATAACCTTTGGCATTTACGTTAAAATAATAATTATAATACAATTTCTATAAATACCAACGAACGCAAGCTGCGATTTCGTTTAAAAAATATTTATGTGACGGACTATCGGACACATATCGACAAATTTCTCATTGATAAAATATCGCACTGGTCGAATGACAACACTTAATCCGTAATATAAAGAAAATCTGTCCGTTCTCGGAAGAAGTGTAGAAAACTTGTCGAAAGATTACCCATTACGAAAGATAACGTACGCGTACCATGATCTTTAGAGTCTCGTCGTCGATTGCTTCTACTTCTCGATCTTGAGCTACTGCTAGCACGAAAACGGCCATTCATTTTGCGATCGTCCATTATCAAAAACTTTTAATTAACGAGCTCGCTTCGTGACATCGCCATTATCGCGGTTAATGCATCTATTATCTCAGATCGATTCTCTAACCGAAGGTCAACACGATAAACACCTCTATCGCGGATATCACATTTTTTCCGTCGAAATTTATTTCACGGCTCGGATTTCACTCTCTTCTCGTAAGGTCGCCCGCGTACTGATTCAGAGAGTATTTATTTATAAACTAAATAAATCTTGCCAAAAGCAACGTCGAATGATCATAGGTGTGTTCTCGAAGCAACACGACGATATTATTTCCATTTTGCAAGGATATTTCCTGCCTTCTGTTTTCCTCCTTTTTTCTCCAAGGATAAAGAAAAACGGGACTACCACGCCACGTATATATATATAGAAGCGTATGTTGAATTCCACTACTGAAATTAGCCACTGACTTCGTAATACGACGAAATTAAACGCACGATCGGCAGACGAGCACTGCGTTTCGATCCATTAGGAATCGAAGTACGTTCGATTAATAATAAGATATTAGCGCGAAACGATAAAAAGAACGGTTCGGTACGACTCTTTGGAAAGCTACCATTAAGCACGGCTTTCACGCATCTATTTTAACCTGTGAACTGGCGCACACCACAGACACGACATAGGGATTTCTTAAATTAGTTCCGTTCGCCGTTCGTAAGACCGAGCAGGCGCACTAAAACCGATTTTACTCGTTTCATCTAACCTATGGCCAACGCGTACGAGCAAAAGAAAGGAAAAAGAAAGATATCCAGTACGTATAAATTCTGAAGGAAAGCTTCTTCGTCTCGATACAGAACCAAACCATCGATTTTCTTGAAAATTGCTGCTATGCATTCGTTCGAACGCGTGAGACATTTTGGCGATTTATTTATTAAGAATGTCTAGTAAAGAGTTTTTTTAGAAAGAGACTAGTAGATAGAGAAAAAGAAATAGAAATATTTTAATCCGGATATTTTATTATTATAACTTTAATTTATTTATTTCTTTATATTCCCTTCGGATATTTCAAAATTAGGAAACATAGGAAATTGAAATTTTTATATAGGTGTTATAAACTTGTATGTACTTTCGCTATTACTTCACTGATAATACGGTGAAGCAGCTGATCAACTGTAACTATTGGGTAGTTGAAAAAATAACGTGCTCTTTCAATCAAAATTACATTACATATATTATATTACACACCCACACAATATAGATTACTCGAGAATGACCAATGCCATCTAGCGAGAAAAGACCCAAATACTTTTTCAACTACCCAATATTTATTTCGTACTTAATAAAAAAAAGTACAATATTTCATCATCCTCTGCTTGCTGCACGAAGAATCGTCAGCAAAACGTCATAATGTAAGACAATAACAAAAACGACGATGTAGTAGACGGCTTAACGATTGTAATCACATCTTACGTAAAGCAAGAGAGAATTATTTATACCGTTGTGTGCGTACGCGTTCTTCGCACGTGGGAAAGTGGTCGTACCTCGAGGCGAGTAAATCAAATCGATTGCATTCAGGATATCTCATTAAAGGAATGACGACTTCGCGTCGTCGACGCGAGAATGAGGCAATCGCGCCTTCGTTGAAACGCCGATCCTTCGAGAAATTCTGAAAAGTTGAGCCCCGCTGCTAGCTATAGCCTTTATCCAAGGACGATTACCGGTTAGAGATGATGTGCGTGCGTGTGCTCTTGCCATAGGGAGCGCAACGCGTGCTGCTTCTAGGATTCGTTCGCTACGAAACCAATTCGACTCGCGAAAGTAGGTTGAGAGCACGATTTTATAAAAGCGGGTCGAGGTGGCTCTCTCGAAAGAGTAACGCAACGACGCACCATTTCTTCCTTTTTTCTCGTCTCCATTGGCACTGTTTTTTGGTTGGTCTTGGAATCGTCTCGACGACCGGCGATACAACCATTCCCCCCACCCACCGGTACTTCTTCATAAATTTTACTACAAATTGAAGATACGCCATTGACTGTAGGCGCTGTTGCAAATTTAGAATAATTTTTTCAAGAAGCCAAAAATATATAAGTGTAACCTCAAAGCGATTCCCAGGCGAAAAATAGTTCAAAATCAAGCAATTTATCGTCATGACATTTAATTTCTTAAATAATTCCTCTTGCGGTCTCGATCTGGCATCATTTTTTTGCGATTGACCCATATTCTATTTATAAGAATCCGTAATTGTTTTTCTTCCATATAAGACCGGTTGAGAGAACATCCAAATGTAAGAGGTTAAATAAAGCAATAGGATTTAAGTCTCTTGATTTCAGTGAATTCAATGATAAAGCGGTGACGCTTCAACATACTCGATCCCCTATGCCAAACGTGGAGAAGACATCGTGAAAATGATAAAAAAAAAAGGTGAATCGTCCCAAAAATGCAAATCGAATAAAGGTTCAACGAATGCCATTAAATTAAAACCATCCATCTATCTATGGTTATAAAACTATCCGTAGTCGTAAAAGTCACGTTTCTTTTTGCTAATACTTTTAAAATATCGGACGAAAGGGTTGTGCTGCTTCCTTTTACCGCGTGGGAAACTCGCGATTAAGAAAAAGAAGATCGAGAGCTTAACGAGGAAGAACTTCGGTGCTTTAAAAAAAATCCTGCTCCCTTGGGTGTTTCAATCTGTGGATTTACGTATAAACGCGTTGAACGAAGGTTAAAACAGAACGTGGTTAATAATATCCGTGTCTACGAAGTCGTCGAACATTCGATTCCACGACCGTGACGACCACCTTCTTTCTCCGTCTTCTTACCGACCGATCAACCAACCGAGGCGATTCCGACGTTAATTAGCTATTCATTCGATCGAAGTCTCTCGTTGCATTAAAAATTTGAAGCATCGTCGAGAGGAAGTATTTCGTTGCTTTTCTTTTTTTACGTGACATTTGACCTCGAGATCGAGTCTCCATCAAAGGTAGGTTTTTTTCTTCGTGCGATTGCTTGTACCTAAGAATGCCATTTTAACTTACAAAAAATAATGTTATTTTTTCAATAAAATAAACAGCATAAAAAAAACGTACAACAAACTATAGCTCCAACGATGCCACAAAATTTCGTATCTTCTTCGAGACGACTTATCCGATTAAACGGAGACTCGTCGAGATCATGCAAAACAACAAATACGATTCTTGAAAGCGAAAGGAATAATTTATGTCAAGTTGATGCAAAATGGAATATGAAGATGGCTTTTGATGCGTATCAAACACGCAAACTTGAATGGCATATATTGTATGTACGATCAAACAACAAAAAGTGATCGTATGATGTAATTTTTTCCCCTTTGTTCTTATTTTACTCGCATCACGTGAAAATTCGGCTTCGAACCTGTTTCGATTTTAGTAGTTCAGATTGTACGAAAGTTAGCTGAAAGGAGAGCGAAATCTACCTCACCTTGTCTCTTGATACGAATTATTACAAATAACTTTGATATCGACAAGTATCGACCAAAAACGACAATTTTGTCAATCGTAAACACCCTCCCTCCTCCTACCCTTTCACGATTACCATTGGTTTTACCCACGAGAAGTTTACAAACGACAGAGAACGTCTTGCATGGAATTATTACAGACAGAGACGTCCGTTGTGTACGTCTCGATATCGGAAAGTGATCGATGCTTGGCCACTGTCCGTTCACCAATCACAGGAAACGGCACCGACGACGACGACGACGCGGTGGGTTCCAAGGTTAATATTCTACGCCTTTTGCAATCACCACGAGTCGACGAAAGCTACTCAATGTATTCAAAGGTTATCTTATCCTTTCATATTCCGCCAATTCGGCAAAACCGCACATATCCTTAAAAACCTAAAGAACCTAGGGAGTACGAGTGTACTCCATATTAAAATTGTATTCCTCGATCGAGGAAGAAGACAAGTCTGAATAACAGCCCTGTGTTCGATCAGTTCAATCGGATCTTGAACGGGATTACCTCGATGTTTGCCTCGATCTAGCTGCAGCTTTGCTCATCTCAAGCACTTGGTCGCATCACCGAACGAAACGTACCAAAAAGACGACAACGAGGACCTCCTGGTGGTACTCGAAGTGTATTCGAAGGTTGCTTTATATCCTTGTATACTCGGCGAATTTATAAGGAAGGTTAGGCGCAATCGCGCGTATCATCATCGCGATTCTAAGGAGCGAGGAAGGAGGAGGGGCAGGCAGGCCTTGGACGTTCCATCGACATCGTCGCGAAAGCGGGTTGGCGACGGCGTTAGGACCGGTTCGTTCCTCCCCTTTCTCGCTGTTCCACGCGTACGTTTACATTGCACAACGTCGTCGTCGCTCCGTGATACCTAGGTATTCAGAACGCTCCGTCAACGACAACGGCGATGCCCTGTTCCTGCTACTCGATCTTTCTTCTTTCTTTTTCTCGCCCTTTTAGTTCGCTTTCTTTCGTTTAAAGGAGCAACACGGGTCGCAACCGGTACCGTATCGCTGCCACGAGAGCAGAGACAACTCCGTAAAGGTAGGAGGATCGTAGGAGACGCCACTTTTTCCCAATGGGAACGCGAACCTCGCGACGAAGCCTCGACCCCGGATGCGAATTTTGCCGGATGCAACGTGGAACGCGGAGGAACTTTTTTTGCTCGTTCTTTTGGCTTCGTCTGAACATCGACGATAATTAAAGACGCTTGATCAGAGATTAATACGCGTTTGGTGATAAATGACGTTCGATGAACACAGATAAACGCACTCGCATTCCGCTTGGGCATGCAAATGGGATTAGATGCGCCATTCCCGTCTCTTGGTCGACGTAGCATCGATGTCACGAAAGCAGAGACCTACCGAATCCTATCGTAAGATCAAGAGGATGCTCTTTCTTCTCGAGCGAAACACTTCGACACAGGATACATTTCGTTCCCCTTACTTGGGATTTCCCGTACCGTTGGACCTGATAAACAGGTTTCCCTCTTTCTTCGCCGCGCTTGAAAGCCGAAAATGTGCGAAATGGCGAAAGAGTCGCCCCCCCCCCCCTATCGTAATAAATTATTACGAATAAAAGGCAAAGTATTGATCACCTTTTTAAACAAAAACTCTTTGTAAAGCAAGATCCTGAACGGACTCGGAATTTTGTACGACAAAGGTTTTGCATTTGCGAACAATCTTATTCGATACTCGACAGAGACGTGGAAAATCCACCGAATTCGGTCTTGATCCTTGTACACGAGTAGAAATTGCAGAATTTTCGATCGTCGAAATTCGACGACAACGTTGACATACGCGATGAAACTTTAAACTAATTGTAAATATCGAAGGATTTACATTAACAAGGGTTTTAAGCGTGGCTGACTCTTGTACAGCGTTCTTTTCGCCAGAAGTGAAATCATGTGTCGTAACTCTTATGACGCGATGGAACGTCGTCATCGCAGATATTTAAGACTGACATTATCCCGATAGGCTTACGAATCTCAACTGTGTCACCGTGTTCTTAAATCACGATCACGAGTGGCAACGTTAAAATTGCCCTAGGAAGAACACGAAATTTCCAACTAAACATTAACACAAGATCAAAATGTTATTATGAAAATAATAAATATCTCCATGGTTCTATATAAAACTTTGTTTGAATTTCTTCCTAGATTTAGCCCTTTTATCGATACACTTATTATGGCAATGCTGTCGCTTGGTATTCAAGAAGCATTTAGTCGCTGATAAAAATAGCTGTATCCCAGATAGCTCGAACTTCGTTCAAAATCACATTTATCGTAGATTCCCCTTCGCGGCATTTTTCGAAGAGAACGTTTGGAATCTTTTCCATTCGGATACACCGTTATCACGAATCGAGATGTAATTTGTCAGAAGACCACTTCACCTTATTCCAGACACGCGATCAGACGCACGATTTAAGACGAAACTAATTTATTCGGAGAAAAAAATCGATCGAATCGAGAAAGAATTACAATCGAACATACTCGTGTAAGAGAGCAAGCAAAAAAATAGAGAAATATGAATACACTCGTAATAAAATATTCGATCGAACCATATTGAAAGCGAGAGGAACAAATCTACGAAAATATGTTGGCATTAGTAGAATTAGTTAAATTAAGAGCACGATCGATTATTGCTATATCGAACCAAGAAAGGTTGTCTTTGGGGGTCAAGCGACACGCGATACCCTCCTTACATAGTTATTCGCTCAAAATGGCCACGCGCGCTGCGATTCCAGCGATGCACCAAAAGTACCGTGCGTCGTCGATCGTACCGTTGGAATGCCGTGGTTCGGCGAAGTTGGAAAAAGAAGAGGACGCGCGTGTTCGGCAACGATGAACATCGTTAAAAATAAGATATCGACAGGACAAAATCGAATGCGTTTGTACGTAAAGTGCTTCGAGTTTTATCTTTCGATCGTGTACGTGGCTAAAAAAAAATTCCACGACATCGCCTACCACGCAGACGTCGTAAATGCAAAAATATATTTATACAATTCGATAAGGGAGAAAGAATAAGACCAATAGAGAGACAGAGATACAAGCAGCGCGCGCGTGTGTGTGAGAGAGAGAGAGAGTGAGAGAGAGAGCGTGTGCCCATTCTTGTACAATGAACGCGTGGTAACGTTCAACGGAACAGCAGCCATATTTGATCACGTTCGCGATTCCGCCGCGTTCTTCGACATTCCTTCCACGATCAGAAATATAGACAGTCGCAAAATCGAACGTATACTTCGATATTACATCCACATTTTTTAACGCACCGTAACTAGTAAATTTAAATATTTTTTTAAGTTCGATTTAAATTTAAAATAAGCTGATATCCCCTCTAATCTTTCCGATCGTACAAATGTTTATAAAATAGAGTATTTCTCCGTCGCAAGAAATCGGTAATATATAGTAGGTGTTACCAGCAACGATATATATCTACTGTACATACAGTAATTAATAAATTTAACTTGTACGTTAAATATTGCGATCAACCGTATCTTCCAAAGCAACCACGTGCTCGATAAACCTTACCTCGTGGTCTAAAAAATTATCATTTTCGAAATCATGGAATATCGCGCTTTTTCTATTAATGTTTAAATAATCTCGTTTTTTTTCTCTTTCGTTTAATAAAACGCATTCGTCGTCAGCATCGAACGTGAAAAAAAACCGAAGTGAAACAAATATTCGTTTCCGCCTGTAGTCGATAGCCGAAGAGCGATTCTACCAACCAGACCAAAGATACGCGAAAACAAAATGTCGGAACCGTGCTCGAGTCTCGACGTGATTTTTGGTTACATTCCACCGTACGCGCGCGCACATCCTAACGAGAAATATATATATACTTACGTACATTTTGAGTGGAAGCCACGTTGTCGTTCGATGTTCGCTCGATCGTCTCTACGACGTTAAGCGAAGGGGAAGAAGAGAGATTCGTCCGAAGAGCGACATCGGATGTACGGAAGAAAGCGAGAAAAACGAGAATTGCACGCGAGTAACACGAGCATCGGAACGTATCGCGTTAGAACTGTTGAATTTCTCGGCGAGAATGGAGTCGACGTAAGAAAAGGAAAGGAAGAAACGAAGCGTGTAAAGGGCGCCTTCGTTCGTGTAATATCAATCGCGAATGGGAATTAGGTATGGATTTCTCTGGTGGCTCGAAAGCGGAATACCGTGATGGGACGGGACGAAGAAAATGCAAAATAGTACTGATATCGACAATGATAGCGAGATGATATTAGTAATAATAACGATAAATATAAAAATAGCAGTAATAATGATGCTACTACTAAACTAAAAAAATAAAAGTAATAATAAAAATAAGCGTATTCGTTGCGGAATTAAAACAAGAGGAAGGAAAATGTTTAAAAAAGAAAAGCCTTCTAATGCGATTCAGCGTCCCTAGTATGTCTCTTTTTAAAACTAAACGCGAGAGTAAAGGAATAATTGATTCGAAAAATTACGAAGAGTGAAGAGGGGGAGGAGGGGAGCGTGTTGAGAAGGGAAGCGAAGGATAGTTCGGATAGTGAAATTTTAGGAATGAGGAAGAATTAAGAGAAAAAAAACCGAACAAGACGCACCCGGCTGGGACAGCACGTGCCGGCTACTGAAGGGACTTCCAAAGCAACGCCAAGGAATCGGACGTGGTAAACCTGCCCCCACCGCCCCGCTCGCCACGGACGTGCCGAGACACTCGGACGAACTCGGAGATGTTCGGCGGCTTCAATCGAAGTCGTGGCAGCGCTACGCGCTTTCCTTCGCACGTTTCCGCCGCTGTTCGTTGGAAAGCTTCCACGCGGCTCTCTAGCGCGTTATCTCTCTTGCTCTTTCCCGCGTTCCTTCGCTCCCTCGCTTGGTCACAATCTCTTTTTCTCTCTGTCTCTGTCTCTCTCTCTCTCTCTTGCTCGCTCGCGCCCCTCCCTGACCTTACTTTGGACTCTTGATGAGAATCAGTCTTGACTGGAACGAGGAGTGGGGGGAAGAAGGAGAAGCAAAAGGAAACGAAAGGGAAGAGAAGAATAGAAGGGGAAAGCTAGACCAAGTCGAGGCAGGTCGACACGCTTGCCCCCCGACGGACGCACCGAGGACTTCGCGCGACCTCGCCGAAACTTCTTCTCGAACTCGTTTTCGTTTCTTTTTCCTCCGACGAAAAGGAAACGCGAACGATTCTTTGTACAAAGGAATTCCTATGCATTCAATGGGGATCTAAGGTTCTCGTATCGTTATGTAATCAATGTGGAACGACGAGAAACATCGGCTCGAATTCGGCGGTTATGGCGGCGATTTTTCTCGATATAAGAAATAGGATGAAGCACGCAGCGATGATTTTATTGTATAAGAAAGAAAGTAGGACTCCTTATGTAACATAATAACGTTATATCGAACGAAATAACGAAACTAATTTGCTCTTTTAAGATATGGAGATACTTGGAGGGATTATTTTCACGAATCGATTACC
>JAITYT010000616.1:1976057-1998145 GCA_025433975.1 Liostenogaster flavolineata | reverse complement strand
TTTTTTTTTAATACAAATCAAAGACGATATCAATTTATAAATATCGCTTGGAAGTAGTGTAACGTTGTTGCGATCGTTTCTATAAACTGAAAGGGGAGAAAATCGCTGGCCAATGAGTTTAGAGAACATTCGAGAAGGAAAGGAAAGGAAAGGAAGGAGAACGAGAATCGGAAACGACGAGATTAGCATTTGCAACCGAGAAAAACATTCCCAATTTAGAATTCTCGAACGGGCAATAACACCGCCTCGACAACTAGCATCGTACGTTCTCCACCTTTCCTTTTCTCCGTCTCTCTCGACTCGATAAACAACGACTCTATTTTGAGAGCATTTCTTCCTGCTCTTTTTTTCTGGTTTCGCTTGCGTTTCGCTCTAAAACACAACGCGACACGAGGCGGACGATCGTATAACCGTAAACAATAACATGGAAATATTAAACGTAAGAGCAGGCAACACGTTTGCCGCGAAAGTCGTTTAACTTACCCTTTTTCTTATTCCCCATTTTCGTAGGAAGGCTCGTACGATCGATATTTTTAAAAACGATGTCTTAAATTGGGAACCTTTCGTCGTACCAAAAAACACCGTCACTATTATCACTGATCACTTCTTTCTACTTTGACGAAGTTTCGATAAATATTCTGCGAATTTGCACTTTTCGCGAAATCATCATTTGTTTATAGACCACAAATAACGACGCACACTTCTTTTACATTTCTGCCGGATACTTTTTCTCTTTCTTTTCCCCTTCTTCTTCTTCTTTGACTTCTCTTAGAATTCGTGAACGGTCACGCGGTCGGGGAACATTCTTCGTGGGACATGTTCGAACGCGATCGTTGTCCACGAGAGAGCATATACATTTCCGACAATTTTCATCACTACGAATTACGACGATGACAACGATAAGCGCGATATTATTATCGAACCGGAGAAAGACACGATCGTTACACCTCTTATTCCCGAAATTTCGAAAACGGACGAAGCACGAATTGGCCACGAGGGTGACGATGATAGGCGCCAACGCACCGACGATGAATGATTTTAAGTTTTACTTAACGTATTCGAGATTTTAAAACGTTCGAGTAAATCACCGACGTCGCGTCTTGATCGCTTCCGTTGCCACTATTCCTGTCTTCCTATACTACTGTCCACGAGTGTTTTAGGTTAGGATCACGCGCCATTACCACCATTGTTGCCAGCGGTAGCGACTCTAGCAACGAAAGAGCTACAGAAATACCCACGAGGTGGAAACGTATTTATTCGTCGTTCCCCTTTGTGTCACGACTTCCGTATCCGTGTTTCTCGTACGCGTTCGACGAAACGTCGATACGAACGAAGACTACTTCCGTTCGACGATGTTCCAAAAATGTCGAAACGTAAAAGCGACGAAGCGCGTCCCTGGATTATTGCTGTTAACCCCGCTAACGCACGTCTGCCCACACGAGTATTTTAGGTTAGGATCGCGCGCCGTTACCGTTGTTGCCGCTAGCAGCAGCATCTGCTAACCAGCAGCACCATCTCTCTCTAGCGACGCAGAGCTACACGGAAATATTCACCAGACGGAAAACGATATAATTTTGTTAGTTTCCAATTTTCTTACGATTCTCTCGAGCTTCTTTCGACTCTCGTTGCCAATGGTCGTCGTTCGAACTGGTTGAAAACGTCGCTTTATGTTACATAGGAACGAAAGTGAACGTTGGTTTGCACGTGGACTGGTTCGGTGGAAAAAATTCAACTGAGTAGGGATTCTCTCTTTCCGATTCGCACGCACCCACACTTTCTCTTTTCCTCTTCCTCTCTCTCCCTCTTTCTTCCTCTCACCCCCACGAGAAAGAAAAGGAAAACCGGAAAGGACCTCATCAACCGTCCGAGCGATTCGAACGTATCGAAGGTTTCTTCTCCACGGGCGTAACGGCGGAGTTCGCGCACAATAGTCCTGCGCCTCGTCGAAGGATCGAAAGGTACAAGAAGGCCGCACGAATACAATGTCTACGTTTCTGGATGTCCGGCAGTAGCACGCGTACGTATTGCTCACCTCGAGGGCCAGCACGGAAGAAGAAATGGCCACGGTAACGCGATGAATGCTAGGTTCTCTTCCCTTTTCGTTTCTTCGCTCTCTCCTCTCTCTCCCCTTCCCACCCCACTCGAGCACTTTCCGTCGAACCTTTTCGGCAGGTAGCACGTTTTTACTAACCGATTTTCTTCCCAATTGAATTCGTTCGCAAAACTTGGCCGCGTGCGATTTTCGACGATATTGTAACTGTATTTTTTTTTTTCTTTTTTTTTTTTGAATTTTTAACCGACTCGCTGGTTTCAATTTATATTGCGCGGAACGGATACCGAAGGAGATGCACGCAAGTTGCCGAAAGTATGATATCTTCGCGAAAAATTGCTACTTAAGATTTGTATTTCGATTTAAGATCGCCAAATTTAACATAGAATTGTTATTTGACTTCATCCAAATTTCAAAAAATTCGTTACGTTTTACAGATATACCGTGTAATATCCGTTTGGGAGTGCTTGCGCATGATTATTTCTATAACGATCAGAAATGTGAAAATGTTTGGATATATTGATTAGTCTCGCTGCGGACTAATAAAACGTTCAAATTGTTGGATTGTAAAATAAGATCGAAGAGTCCACATATATTATTCATACGAGATATATACCCGAATATTTATCATTAAGCGTTATTTCGTGGTTTATGTATCCCAGACTAATGCTCGATGATATGGACATGCTAATGACTAACGAAAGAATAAATTTGCACACTTTTTAAATAAGCGACCGTCGAGTCAAAGGTACAAAATCGCATAATTAACTCAAAACAATACTTATCTCTTCGTGAAAGCACGTAACTGTGTTTAAACGCTATTACTGAATATATCGATACGTGATTATTGCTATTCAAGATTACGATTACCTTTGAAGCAAAAATCTATAGAAATAGAAAAATACATAATAATTTAAATATGAAAGCATATTTTCGATAACTCGATTGCAAATGCAGAATAAACGAAGTTCGCTTAAAAAACACGAGTATTGAGAAACAGAGATAATTAAATATCGCGATATGCAAAACGGAAAAATTCTTGAAACGATATACCATCCTAATTACCACGCTCAAAATCTAAAGATCGTGAGAATAAGTACACGTCATTAATGAACTTACCATCAGACTGCTTCTGTTGAACGTCATTTCTGGAAACCATCACCACTTCTTGTTCAGTTTTCTCGCCAATCGCATTGCCATTCGTTGCCGTTTGATGGTGATGATCCGATTGATTGTGAGTAGGTATTGGAGTAGCGCCCCGAGAATTGAGGCTTTTCTCTCTTTTCTTGTTATCTCTCTGATCTTTATTACTCGAAGGCATCTCCGCGACTGTTGCTTGATTATGGACATGAGACTGCGGCGTTTTTCTTCTGGGTGGCGAACTCGACGACGTTTTGATGGATGAATTATTGGATGGAAAGGGTTCTCTGGCAGGGACAGGATTAGCACTTGGGGCAGTTGCGTGTGGCTGTGGTTTCGGTACCTCCGGAATATTCGTAGTCGGGATAGTTACGGGAGGAGTAGCGATCGTCTGTGGTACCACGTTAGAAGACGAGACGCCGCTCTTGACCTCGACTTCGTGTATCACCGGAGTATCAACCACCAATGGAACAGGCTGTGCAGGAATATGATCTATGTTCACAATGGATACAGCATTTGATGGTTCTTCACAGACTACAGGTTTTTTTTCGACCCTAGGATGAAATTCTTTCGCGAGAAGTTGCAACGGTTTTGGGTCTGTCTTTATCGCGCAAGGTTCGAATTGAGTAACGTTATTAGACGTCTCTAACGATTGATTACACACCGCGGGTATATTCGGTACGTTTTGCACCGTCGTAGGCGGACCAGTGTTACTGCACTGGTTATCTGTATCGTTAATGGAATTTATTTGGACGTTTACGTTTGATAAACTTTGCGTGGCGTTTTGAGAGGCAGAAGCGTCTGACGCGTTAGCCGTCACCGGTGAGCCAGAATCGGACTCCTCGGTCGCGGCGGCTTTCGCGACGCGTGCCGCAAAATCGGCTACCACCTCAGCACCATCGTTCTGTAACAATCACCAAATCTGCGTGATAGACGGTGACACGTAGCATAGCGCGAAGATTTACAATTGACAACTAAAAACTGTTTCCAAACACAAATCATAGAGCGACCACTCGAATCAAAAACACAAAAATAAAATAAATATGCAAGACATTTTGTATGTCTGCGACCCTCCAGCCATGGCGTTATCGTTAGCCTTGTTATGTATCGATGTGCATACTATGATTTAAAAGTGATAATCGGAATGAGTAGTAAGAAGAAAAAGACGAATACTAAAGAAGAGAACACGTATTCTTATGTAATTCGTATATAGTTTTCCGATAGTATCGGCATACCGGAATTAAAAAATCCATTTACGTGATATAATTATTCATGTACCTGCCGTTAGAACTCGTACGAACAATTAAAAGCAGATATAGACAGCAGGAAAAGATAAATATTTTTTTATGATTACGATTTAAATATAAGCATTGATGCGTGTCAATAAATTATCAAAATCTGATTAAAATATATAAAACATTTTTAAACAAAATATTCCGGAGCATCAAAATTTGAGCTATTTATCTGTTTTATTTTTGACAAGCTTTAACATTATACAGCAATGACTAATTTTTATTACATTTTTATGAAATGCACCTATGAATGCACCATGTTTATGAAACCAGAAGCCTTCGTACGAAAAGATTAAAATATAAACCATGGCATTTGGGCACAAACAAATGAACAATTGACTAAAAGATTACCAGACTTCAAACGAATTAAACAAATTTACAGAAATGAACTGAATCGTATTTTAAATCTGACATTATTACAGTTATGTAATGTATTATGTAACGATAAGTTTCTTTTAGTCAATTGCTGTGAATATATATTTTGACATAACGCACCTGTGGCTGAGGCGTTTCACGATTACTAGATTCACTACTTTGCGTAGTTGCTGTATCATTCATCATATAAATTTCATCGCTGATATTTTTACCCGTGGCAGGGTCAACGATGTCTGTGATAGCATTTTGTCCTCTTTGCTTTCTACATCTCATTGAACTATTTGTCGTCGTCGTTGTGCCACCATTGTGTCCAGAATACACATCTTAAAAACAAAAATTATACTTGTTGTGAAATATCTTAATTTGATTAAATATTAATTATGTAAAAAAATTGATATACAAATTTTTTACTCCTATTACAAAATTTACTTATAAATATATTAGGTCTAACGGAAAGTTTTGCCAAATAGTGTTATCTCGAGAACATCGATTCTTTTGAGCATTGCATTTCTACATAGGTGTTCGATATATACGCGAAAAGATCGTTAGTAACAATAGAAATCATATCGACCAGTACATATTAATCGATGTATCAAAAATGTATTAGTTTCTGTATTTTAGAAACAGACAGAACATTCCGGTAGATCTAATTAATATGAATGATCACTATTATTCGGATTACTATTTTTACTGAATTATTTTCAGTGATATTTCTCTTTTCAGATTGTGTTCTGTCAAAACTATATTTTACAATGTACACCGAATACATTTTTTAACGCACTTACATATAAATATGTATTTACATTAACTATTAAACGCAATTAATATAGTTAACCAAAAATTATTCTATGATATACTTTTTTATTGAAAAGAACAATAAGTACTAGAAGACTATTTCATTTGTTAGAAAAGCTACATGTAATGGAAGGACGACTACTTCTATAATCAATAACACAAGTTCTAAATATCTCTAGGAGTAATGTATCTTATACATATTATATTATTATGGCTATAAAAAAAATACATTCTGCACGAACATTCACATCGATCTAATATAATGATAAAAAGGAAAAGAATAGCTTCAACAATAATTTTAATATTCGAAAGATCATAATTCATTTTACCAATTTATCCATAAATATATTTTTTCGTGCTATTTATTTTAGTCGGTCAACGGATCATCCTAACCCTGTTTCATTTCATAACATTTTCGAAATTATCTGAAGAATATCGCAAGAAGTGGATAAACTTAAATAGTAACCATGAAAAAAATATACCTCGCTTAATAGCGTACAAAGAATATATATGATAAATTAACTACAAATTCCGCATTAATCAAATATCAATACTGTAGAGTCCTAGACTATCTCTAGATAAAGATCATTTTTAGAATATAACAATCTTTAATCAGATATATCCAAACTATATATATACTTATTTAAAATAATTTACTGCTTTTCAAACAAAGCAGTATTAATACATACTTTTTACATGTACATATTTTATTTATATTATATATTAAAAATTCACCTTTTTCGATCAATTTATATCTTGCCAAATTTTTGTGATGTGATAATATTCCCCCTCCACCCTTGAGAACTGCGTAAAATGGCATAGTACCGCGATTGATGTCATACTTTTCATTACGCATTTACGTTAGAAATGCGTAAAAAATCTCACATTACCTATTTCAATTACAATCCAAATTCTTATACAAATTTCTTGTATTTTAGTGTCAAAACGAATCTACTTTAATCTCAATCATAATTGCATGTATAAATTATCAATGCTAATACATTAAATTGATTAATTCATTTATAAAGCACTAAGAAAGTAAATGATTAAAAGAGTCATATGCCTTCGCATAAAATAATAAGAATGATGTTTCACACTTATATATCTTTTCATTTATCTTTTCAGTTTACAGTCTTTGCGCAATTGTGAGAAGTTTTACAATAAATAACCAACGGCTATAAATTATACGATTTGTTTTGTTAGCATATATGTGAAGCAGTTTTTTGATACAACTTTTGCACATAACGCACTTTATTATATATTACCAACTTCGATATTACTTACCGGTGGAAGAAAGCATACCCATTTGGGGTAAAGGCTGAGGCTGTTGCGCAGACTGCTGAAGAGGGCCTTGAGGTACCAGTGTAGCTCCTTGCGCACCACCTAGCGGTCCACCAGCATGTTGACCTCCACCACTAACAGCATTTGCGCTTTGCCTATTTATGCTTAGCGGTGGAGTAGGTTGTGTGTAAAAAACTAATACAAAGCATTATTATTATTATTTATATTAATAATTCCCTTTGCTTGGATTAATTTCAATCGAAATGCTTACAACTGTGTTGAGTCGTCGGGCCAGGTGAATATGGGTAGATATTTGGCGTTATAATGGTATGGGCTTGATACGACGGGTAAAATGATTGGTGATTTTGTGTTTGATGCCGTTGCGGGGCACCAGGGAACTAAAATTGAGCGAAAATTTTTTATCACATTTTTATTTATACTACATATAAACTTATCGGATAATGAAGATCGATGAAAGGTGAATTTAAATTATTAAAATTTCCTTGAGATACGAAGTTGATATATATTATATAAAATTGAATAAAATCGAAGCTAATTTCTATCCGCACGTAGAAAATTATCGTATTATCTTAAGTACTGAATGATGGATGATAATAAACAAAATCAACGGTACTTAACTACTACCTGAATGATTTGGTTATTCATGGGGTATACGGACTGATGCTGCGGCCCAGTATGTAGCCCTGGAACTTGACTGGGTACGTATACCGCCCCTGGTTGAACCGTTAAACCCGCTGGATACATGGCTGTTGGTTGTCCGCCTCCTCCACTTACCCCTGGCATACCAACTACTTGTGTCCCACTGCCTCCTTGAGCCCCTCTGTGACCGAGGCTTCTAGGTTGTTGCGATCTGGGCGGCGTAGGATAGTAACTCTACGAGTTAACATTTCAAAACACACGATAGAATTATAGAAAGCGATCGACGACTGCTTCTCCTACGTCTCTTGGTCAATGCGCCATTATGCGTCGTATCTTATACTAACGATAAAACTTGTAAAATGAAAAATTGTTCGCATCGTCGTGTTGATAAAGAATGAAAGATATACGTACCGATAGGTGGGCCGATTTTCCCATTTCCTGAGGTGAGGGGGTATGCACGGGAGGTGTCGTTGTCGGTGCAGGACCTTGAGATTGTTGGGATTGCACGCCGGGTGCTGGTGCCTGTGGTGGTGCTTGTGCTCCAGCCGGACCTCCCGGAGGTATACCTGCAGAGGATTGTCCGATCGACTGTATACCAGCAAGCGGTGGAGGCCCTCTGCCTCCTGGTACACCTACGCTACCCCCTCCCCCGCCCACTTGGCCCCCTGCCTGGGCACCGTAATTTTGACTCGATACATGAAATTCTGATCCTAAAACAAAACAATTGCCGACAACGTTAATAAAAAAGGAGCTCCGATTGCTACGAAGTATCCCGTCGAGGATTCCCTTTTTTTTATTATTTTAATCGGAACTTCCACTGGAACTCCAATTTCTCGCTGTCGTACACAGATAATTTATTCGAATTAATAATACGGCAAAGTCGATCGTTGCATAATTGTATACCGACGACTTACGTATCGCTACGTGTTTCATTTCTGGTATGGAAAGGAATAAAATACGATGAAATAGAAGTACGCCGTAAAATATACCGTATGTTCGAATAAATTCTGATCCTTCAATTTCGACTTATTCCTTTAACCCGTACCAACGATAGCGAACCTTCGATAGCTGAATCATCCTGAGAATCTCGACGTTATTCGTATTCTACAAGGAATTTCCCGATTTTCGATCGACAGAGAAACAAAATGACAAAACAATAACTCGCTTCGTTAAACTCATCGATATAGACGTAAACTCGTATCGCGTTACAGCCGCTGATCCTGTTGATACTAAAGGCAAAAATTCATTTATGAAAGACGCAGTGTCACGTTTTGCCGCGCTATATCGATGATATACCCGCTTTCTCGAGGGCGCTTGGTGTGCGTGGAAACGCGAGCGCGCGCGTTAATATGCGTGCGCGAATGCGCGATCTTTCGCGTTCACGCTTACGTGTTCGTGGCTCGTTCAAATTCATCGACCTTCGTGGAGATAGCTGGATTCGTATCATTTTCCGTCTCTTTACTTTGTTCGGCTTCTTTCGTTAGGCGTAAGATACGATATCGACGACACATCGTATATGAAGAAATTACTCCGAAAGAAATACCAAATGGAAAAAAAGCGAACAATATCGTATCGGTATCACGATCGATAATACGATCGTGCGTAAGACGTGTCGTCGATGACGATGATGACGACAACGACGACGAATCGCTCGTGAAAGCGATTACGCCTTCGCGGTGCGGCAGGATATTCCTTGACACGTTGGCCGTTTGAAACGAGAAACGACGTCGCGATAATGATCACGACTAGACACGACCGAGCGAGAACTATTCGAACAATTCTAACGACTTACGGTCGAGGAAACAAGAAAAAAAAAAGAAAGAAGAGAAAAAATAGAAAGAAGAAAAACCGTACACATAATTACGTATGTATACACGTACGTACATATGGAGATGAAAACTCCGTTCACTGGTTGGGCATCGTGCACTATCATCGTAAGAAATAATTGGCGAAGAGCTGCTCTCGATACCAGCACGAGATAAGATAAAAACGTTTGGAGACCTCTAATCGCCGCTAATCGGAGACATCGCCGCATTCACTGGCTCGCTCCTTCACGTATATACACGACGCACCACGCACGCACGCACCTAGCAAATCCTACAAAACTGAATACGTACTACGCACGGCGACTGCGCATGCGCGTGCGCGTGCGCGCACACGTCTTCGGCACGCGCGTACGTACGTAGCTTCTGCGAGCCAAGAGCACACGCTGCATAACCTCTTCTCGAACGATTTTTCAAAGTATTTTCTTATTGGACGAAACGGGGAGGGAGAGAGAGAGGAGATGGAATAAGAGGAAAAAGGACGGAGAAAAAAAGAAACGGAAGAAAAATGAAGGATACACTTTACCTCGTCGTTCGTTGAAATTCGACGGAAGTCGTTATCCGATGCGTGTCGCGTGGCGGGATCACAGTTGTAATATCTTTAGAAAAGAGAATAGTTTCTTTTGGCGAATTATTACAATGTTCGTTCTCTCCTCTCACGGTTATTATTTATCTCGATTTCTCGTCTACGTGGAAAAGGAACTACACGAAGGAAGAAATTAACATCGCAAACGTGCGCGATGCGCGCGGATGAGGAACGATCGTGGATTTTTGTCAATGCTCTCCCTCTCGCCATCGCGTCCGTTCACGGTCTTTCTCTCGCTCGCACACGCACACACATTTACACGGACGATCGTTCGTTCTTCGTCTTTTTCTCTTTTTCCTTACCGTTGTAGATCGGCACGAGGCGTCGTCTTCTCTTTCTCTAATTTTCCTCGAACGTTGTTACGGTACCGTGTCGTTAAAAACGCGCCTAAAACGAAGCTGCTAAACACGACACAACTTGGAAATTGATCGGACACGAAGGAAATATCCGACAAGACGGCCTAGGTAACGGCCATCTTTCTTTGCACATGTGGGCAGGGACCGAGCAGCAGTGCTGCTATCTGTAGTTTCGCCGATGCATCGATTGCCGCGAAAGGGGGGCGAGGCCGTGACTCATCACCGTTGTCGTCATTGTCGTCTTCTTCGTCTTCGTCTACGTCTACGTTTTCGTCTTCGTTTTCGTCTTCGTCTTCGTCTTCGTCTACGACTATGTCCCAACGTACAACGCTTTTCTGTCGTTTAATTTTCATTTTACAATTAACGGTTACGGAAACCAGTCGATGAGGACGACGACGGCAATGACCGTCAATAATCACGACACGATTTCTCGAAACTGTTTAGCAACGAAAGATACGTCCGTTGTCAATCGGAAGAATGTCGATAGGAATTCGAATAGCATTTGAAGATTTCCGACGATTCTTAGTCGTTAAAATCGACGTTACTTTAATTGCTTTAAAAATATTTAAATTTCACGCGAAATTGACCGGACTCGTTTGCTGGTAGTACTTCTCGTTTATGTCGACGTAAGTCGTTGTCGTCGTTGTCGTCGTCATCGGTCTTATCGTTGACGTCAGTTACACTAGACTAATAACTGTGTCCGTTCTTCGTTTAATTTAACGTCGACATTAAGTTTGTTCTATGATAATAACAAAATTGTAAGTCAATGCTGTGTATCCAGGAAAGTATAATAGCTTCTGTTTAAGATGGTGACGTCAAACATACGTTTTCTAGTTAGCACGGTAATATTTTAACAGAAATTTTTCTTGACGACAGAAACAGATGAAAATCGAATGACGTATATTTATGACAAAGAGAAGACGATCGATTTACCGACATCGCGTTTTTCCTTGATATTTTATGCGGTAATAAAATTCGTATACAAAGAACAAAGAATAAATATTTTCCAATTTTTTTAATTTGCTTAATAATTTTAAATTCCTAATACCGAAGAAGAATCTTTTGTGCTAGTACAATCCAATTAGTATGAAAAAATGGTACTAACTCTAAAAATAATGATAAATACGTTCTTACTTTGGGAAAGTTTTTATAAAAATTTGGAAAAATGTAAAAACACGCATTGTATCGAGTACGGACGATGCAGTTGCGTCTACAATGCATCCAAAGCCAGGAACGTAAACCACCATTATGTAATACCACCACTATCACGCGAATTTCTGCATTTAGAAAATCTTTTATTGCCAATGCTCGAAGATTTTTTATAAGTCTTATCGACATTTTTGAAATTTTATCGAATTTTCTAACCACGGTTACGACAATCTAAGTACGGTTTACAATGTAAAATACAGATAATAATGAGAGAATTCTCCAAATACGTGTGCACTATAGAAAAAGTTAAATTTAAAAAAAATAATTTCGCTCCCTTTAATAAATAATTATTTGTAATATAGCTCATATTAAAATATGCCAATAATAGTTTTGCGCTATATAATTAATTAAGGCTAGATGCCTGAAAATGCAATAAAATTGGTTATGGTTCATGCATGCTTAATTATCTACACTATCTAATTCAAATAATTTGGCCCGTAGTCCTAATTAGTTCAATTAATCAACGTTCGGCCATATATAGGAAAATTGTGATATTTAAATAGTAGCTTCGATAGCGAAATAGCGGTATAACAATGCAGTCGATAAGGTAGAAAACTTTATATTTTTTATAATTCTACACGTAACTCAAGAAAATGTAAATTAAGAAAACTATACGAGCAATTGATCATTATCCATAAAAACTAATATACATATTGTATACAAAAAATTGACGTACATGGTAAGTCGATTTCCCCATTATACAAATCCTAAGAAAATTCGAAAACTTCTCGATCAACTTTACGTTTATTAAGAAATCTATCGAAAACCGCATTACGAGCGTGATACAGGTCGCATCATACGAACTATTTTAAATTTAAAATAAGCCACCCGAATCGAATCTCGCGTATAGGAAGAATTCGGTAGACCGAGTGCGGCCGACTTTGGCCGATCCAAACCGAACGACGATCAAGGCATCCGACACGATCGGGACGTTCGTACGGCTCGGCTATCCGGCCGAGTTTTTCCGAAGTTGGCCGAGTCCGTAATCTCGAAAACTCGACGACTCTAAAAATCACCCAAGATTTTGATTGTCAAACGGACTAGGACGAAGCACGCACAAAGAAAGTTATACGATTGCTACTAATCCGTCGCTGAACGCGAGCTCGTGTTAACAGGCGACTGTACGCGAGAAGGATGTTGTTTATAATTTCCTCCTGGCTCATTTTTCCTCCGCCACTTTCATCGCCTAACCGGAAGATCGAGCCGTTGCTGCAAGCGCATACGCGTCGCTACGATCATCTCCCTCCGGAGCGAAAATATCTAGGCTTTAGCCATGGCGCGACAGTCAATGTAACGCAAATATTATTATTCGTCGGTTGTAAACTCGACGTAACCCTGAAACTGGCCTGAAACGTATCATTACTCGAATACGATTTGCGGAAGTGGAGAACACACAGTAGGAGCACGCCGACGCCACCGGAAGTTACATAAAGCACGTGTACTGGGAAATTGCCATCCCGGTCGATATCTAGCACAATTCGTGTTACGCGTTGGAAGTTGAGCTAACAGACGCGTATCCGTCGTGTCGTTCATCCTTGTAGAATCGAAGCTAATAGTGGATATGACAAGGCTGATAATACATCCATGTCGCTCCTGTCATAGAAGCTTTCCGATTGAAAGGACAAAAATGTCTCCGATATCTTGATTTTTGATCAAATTTTGCACATCGGTCGAACATGTATCTATAGTAAATAGTACGTAGACAACTTTGACCATATCGATGTAATACAATATATTTAAGTGTCGAACGTAAATTTGATGCCTTCTTTATTGGATCATTAGTAAAAATAGCTGTTAAATTGCGATCACATAATAGTAAATAATACGTAGAAACTCGACGAACAACGTGTTGACTAGAATACTTCCATTTTTCAACATGGCTATCAATTGGTAAATGATTTCTCTTTGGCATATGCTTGCTTGCAAGATTTGAAAAGTGTAACGCGCATTACTCAAGATAATTAAATTAATTCAATTAAGTAGCATACAAAAATTAGAGGATGATCTTGAGAAACGAAACAGTGCCTGGAGTAGAACGCTTGATATTGTTCGTGCCTAACAAGCACACTCGGAGCGCAAAGGGTTAATCTCTTAACCCGACGAGTATACTCGTTACACCGTAACTTTGATCCTAATGTGTTTCCTGTCGTAAAGGCTACGGCAGTAAAGGGTAGTCAAAGTACCTCTGATCCGATTTTATTAGCCAATGCATCCCATTCGATAGATTATCAAAAGAAACTATGTTTTACCAAGTTTCAACAACACTGGATCTCGAAGAAAGAGGGAAAGAGAGAAAGAGAGCGAGTTACAGAATAAAATGTAATTTTAGCTTTTTCCCCATTTGTTCGTACTGCGCGTATAGAAAAATTCAAAAAAATTGTAAAACGTTCCGAAAATGTTATCTATAATTGTAAAATTCCCCAGATATCCACCAGGGAGGGTTAAAACTTGGTACAACATGATTTGTTTTGATAAGCTATTATGGGACATAATGTCGGATTGGGAGATAAAATCGAATCAAGGGCACTTTTGATTACCTTATCCTGCTATACCCTTCTATCGTATCTCGATGATAATCAATGACAAATAACGATCACGAAATACCCTATCTAAAACGTATTTTCACATTTTTGTAATAAAATTCGAATATTTTAATATGTTCCATAATATCAGATTTCATTTACGAGTAATAGAAATTATTTCAAATTTTCACAGGATTTTGAAAACATGGAAACATCCAAAAAAATTCGGTTCTCGAATCGACACGGACTGGAAGAACATTTCGGTATAGATTTATTAATACCACGAAAAATACGGTTAAAGATCGAAAAACGGGTTGCGAGTAATCTAGGCTGAGAATATGGGATGAGTGACATTGGCAGAGTAGGCAGATATCCGTTGTCATGTGACGTTGTCGGAATAACACCTCTCTTTCATTTACCCTTTTCTTAACAACCCTGCCACGACGCATCTCGCTTCCTCGTGCATGCTCCACCCCCCCCCCTTGCTCCTTTCCGCCAATTTCACGCATGTAGACACTGACTCGTTCCATCGTCTACGTTCTTCCAATGAATTTCGCGTCATAACTGTGCGAAGAATTTTGACCGCAATCATTCGCGAATATGGAAAAGCAGCCACGGTTGGTTGCCGCCCATGAGATCGGCCTTACAACCGTAGAAATGCACATCCTAATCTCGTAACGAGATTGTTAGTTAAATTGATATTCCTGTCTCTCTATTTGGTTATCGCTATTGTACTTATATCGTTGTTGTATCACGTATAATAATACGAATAATTATCTAAAGATATTTAATAACGACTTTCGAATTCGTAAGTCTTCTCTTGACGGACTACAAATTACGTAACGTACATTAAGTACTTAAAATGGATCAATTAAGTTTAGTCCCTGCATGCAGACGTCGAGCACATATCATTATACATGCGCGTGCTCACGTGCAGACGGTCTGCAGCAATGTTCAGCGTGGCTCACGTAACGAAGTATTTTCTGTAAAATTCATTTTCAAAAATTGAGGAAATCAATCGTTCGTGTTTCTCGATATAAAGTTATCAGGCTTTTACAGAATTTTCACATATTTGGCAAAGTTATACCACTTGGAATTCGACTTGATAAAAGCTACGTAATGCGACAGGTGTTCATCGATTCTCGTCTAATTTTTCAATTCTCTCTCAACAAAATTGGATATAATACCTTGGCATCGATAATGGTAAAATTGATCCTTTGGGCATTTCCTCTCTCGATCTCGGATCCCGATAGTTCGAGAACACCGTGCTGCGATCGATAATAGCGCAGAAAAACGATTGGAGCCCGAAAGGCAGGTCCTACTTTGCCCTAGGATCCGAAAGCAGGGCGATACGTTACCCCATACACCTCTCATCGTGGCAAAGGATTTCGCGCTTGGCAAGAAGGCAACACTAGCGTAGAACAGTAGGGTCGAGGGGTCAAGAGGAGCGTGCTACCGATGACGACGAAATGCGAAGACAGCGGGGAGAGGAGAAAAGTCAACGTCGAGACGGTGACAAAGCTCCACTGTTGATGTTGGCATGGCGTTGCTATCATGGCAAAAGGGGGAAAGGATCGAATATACCTTCGTACTGGTACAAGATGGAAAGCATTTTATCGATTGACCTATATCACGAATTGCATAGACCGCCGCACAGGGGCGCTAAAAACTAACCCATATACGGCTCACCCCCTCCCACGACTCCTTTTCCCAACATCCCTTCTCGTGCACCGTTCAACCGTCATCGCCTTCTCTTACTCGCGATCACCCTGCCCGATGCATCGAAACTCGGTGCAACGAACGACATATAAACTTCCCAAGGTAGAATCAGGCGGTACTCGTCGAAATAGATCCACGTTCTCGGTCGTTGTCGTCGTCGAACGGTTTTTTCGATATTTTCCATCGTCGTTCCTCCCCCTTTGTCAAACACGACGCGATAACAGCAGTTCGATCGTTGCAATTTCACTATGCTCGTAGACAGTAAGAACGATAAGGTATCTCCTATTTCATGGCTACAAAAAAGGAACACCGAGGCTGATGAGAAGAATGTCAAAAAATACGAAGAGGGAGTAGCGCGATGGTGAGGATACGAGAAGAGAAGGAAACGTACTCGCATTTCGTTATCGCGCCGCAGGTGTTCTCTAGCGCGACAATAACGCTTATCGCTTATGGTTTCAATTCGAACTGATCGAATGCGAAATGTATTAAGAAACGATGATATGGTGGAATTATTAACAAGAGGCCTCGATATTCGAAAAGATAACTACGATTACTGTCACTTTCATGAAATCATGAAATCCTCGCGAGACTGATGTTTAACGACTCAACAATAATATAACGATAATAACGATAATTGACGATGGCGATGACGTCGTGTAATTTTTCGTTAGATTTGACGGTCTGGTCTTGAAAAATTGAATGGGAACCCTCGTTTTAACCCTTACGCGTAACACGCATATCTTCGAAGCCCGTACCACTTTTCTGATGACGTATATTGCAACGCAAGGGTTGTTATTTTTGTTCAGCTTTGTGTGTCATTTACGATATAAACTTCCAAATATTTATCAAGCAGAGACGGGTTACTTACAATTTATTAAAACTGAAAAGAAATCTGTCATTAATCGTGTGTACCTGAAAATATCTTAGAAACCATATTTCTGAATTTTAAATTAAACTAAAAAAATCTACGTCCATCGTCCCAATTGATCTCGTGTGTATATATATACGTATACATATATTTTTTCCCGAACGATTCATGGCGCGACACCTTCTTGTATTAATTGAATTTAAGATCGTAATATC
This sequence comes from Liostenogaster flavolineata, assembly GCA_025433975.1. NCBI lineage: Eukaryota > Metazoa > Arthropoda > Insecta > Hymenoptera > Vespidae > Liostenogaster > Liostenogaster flavolineata. The sequence continues at coordinate 1,981,254 of JAITYT010000616.1, read as the reverse complement.
AACAGCAATTACGAGAAGACGTTATTTTTAAAGAATAATCGCAAGAATGGCAGAGGCAACGAGCGATTTTTACCGTTAAAGTTTAACGACCAGACAGCTCGCGGTGATAGATCGAATATAATGTCGCTTCGTGGAAAGAAAAAGGAGACAAAGAAGGTGAAAAAGAAGAAAGACCACCGAACAAAGGCCAACGAACTTTTATCTGCGTTTATAATGTAACTCGCGCGAATTATAAAAGATATAAAATTACAATAAAAAAACGTTGATGCGCGTAAATATCAATGATTCGTAGGTCTTCGAGAGGCCAGCTTTTGTTCTTTCTCTTTGCTTCTTTGGATCTACCGTTCTAGACTGATCGTTCGTCCGCAAAGGCATCGTGTGCAGGCGCGTGCCACGTGCTGCAACGGCACGTCGACAGCAGCGCCCTCTGCACGATAGCCTTAGGAGGTACGATACTCTACTTGCAACACGGTTTATACTATTTTCAACGTTTTCTAGTCTAAATATAAATCCGACTGTTTTGCGTGTTCGCTTAAACGTATTTATCTATATTATACTTGGCGCTCGTGTAGAGAGATAATTGAGAATCGTGTACGGCGCTCGCGCGCGTGCGTGGCTAGATAAGAAATAATAAACCGTATTGCGAAACTACTCTCGATTCATGCTGGATGCCTCGATAGACCGGTATCCATGTTTTTTTTGGAGAAATCTTCTAATACTGCGCATCAAATAATTGTACGTAGGTTAAAGCTTTTACGTGTTGTTTTCATCGACGATTTACATCGTCTGTGGAGGTTATGTTGCGCTCGATGTCGTCCAATTGCTAAGAGAATGTAACGTCATTACGGTGTGCCATGTACGGTGGAAATTCTATTTTTAAAAGTCATAACTTTATGCGACGTTAGGAAACATCTTTCTCGTTTAATCTCGTCTACTTGGAAAGAATTACTGCCGCAACGAAAAGATTATCGGCTCCATTTTTGTTTCCTTCCCCCACTTTCCCTTTCCTCTTTTCACCCATTAAGGTCGATTCTTTCGTTGCAGAGAATAATAGACGTTCGATCGATGACAAGAACGGCGAAATGTTTCATTGGCGCGACTTCTGCGGAGGATACGCGAATATCTTATAAAAATGTGCGCAAAGGTCACCAAAATCTAATTCAACTATGGTTACTCTCACAACGTTTCTCCTTGTAATGACTACAGCTAAGAAAAATGATTCGTTGAATTTTAACTCAACGAATAACTCTAGACGATTTGCAAGAGTGATTTTTCTATGTAAATTTTCACATCCAAAGGCGTAGAATCGCAGAGTGACGCTCTGCGCATTTTTTACACCTCGTGGCGTGACACGACGTCGTTCGAGTCCCAATGAGGCGCCGACTGCAATGAAAGAATCAGAAAAAAAATCATGCAGTAAGAGAAGAATCTTTACCTATAAGCTCCGATAATGTGCTGACCCTCCTCCGTTGAAGAGAGATCATTCCGAACGAGTCGAGGCCACCCGTGTGTTCGCAAATAGAGGCAAGCGTTTCGACTCCTGAACAGATAGGTCACCGGGTCAGATTAACTACCCCCGAAAATAACTCGCTTCATGTAGATTCGTGTTTGGTCGACGGTCGCGCGATTCGTGTGTACGTACGCACCGATTCGTGCCTATTAGCACCTACGTAGGTACGTGAAGATATTCGCGACGACGCGCAATCAAAGATTCAACGCCTCTTACTGAACAAACCTTATTACCCCTTTTCTCGTAGCTTTTTCATCGACGAATAAATTCGAAGGGAAGCAAGACAGATCTTTAACCTACCACACCCTACGTTAACGTATGTCTTAATATCCACGATGTAATAATAAGCATCGAGAGTACGACGATATCGCTGCGCGATAGAATCTTCAGATTTAAATAAATCAAAAAATTCCTAACTTCAAATTTACATACTCATTGGATTACGTTTTGGTCAGATTTCATTTATCGCTCACTATACACATTGAAATTTAACATAATTTTATTCGTGATGTACTTTCTCTTATTGCGTTCCTTTTCTCCAAAATAGAGTCTTTCTCGGCGTCGCACAAAGGCACTGGGTAAAGCAGACAGCGATTTTTGTTTACGCGCGTTGGATAAGGGAAGCATAGAGCCCAACGGGGTTAGCCAGTCGTATCGCAAAGGATAACGAAAGTAAGAAAAAGAAAACAAAACCAAAATAAGATTATGAATAAGTGCTTCCATTGGTCAACGTATCAAGTGTCCATGATGGAGCATTTCAAGCGGCAGGTCGTATTTACCGATGGATGCGTAGGGTCATGCACAAAGAAAATAAGGACGTGGAGAAGAGCATAAAGAGAAGGATGCTGATCGAACTTGATTCTCTGTTAGTTTTTCTTCCTCCTTTACGAATGGTCAACGGTTTTCACTTCCTCGATTTCGTCGCGTCAAACCGTTTTCATTTGTAAGTACGACCACGATTTTAGTCCACGGTCCAAGATATTGTTGCGACAATGGAGGCAATGCCATGCACACGATTCAACGTTCGCAGAGTTACAGTTAGACAGGAAGTACGCGTTGGTGTCCTATATGGTATTCTTTCTATTATGATCGTCGGAGCGAGATTGAAGATGCTATTAAGGCTGATGAAAGCGAACGATCTAAACTCAGACTCCCGGATTTCGTTAGAAACGTCGTACGGCTCGCACCGCGCGATCTTAGGAAGATCCTCGGTCTTGTTGGGGTTTCGAACGCGATCGAGCCTCTTTGGCACAGTTTCGAGCAGTCTCGAATATGGAAAATGAAATCTTATGCTGCAGTTCCTCACGACAATGCGAAAAGTGAATGATAAATGTATCTGTTATAATCTTCTTTTTTAAAGAAAAGGAAGAAGCTATAAAATCTAGATAACGGCCTAAATTCGAAAAGTAACGGTAACGATAAAATGGGTCTTTTATAGGAGCAACGTGCGCCGCGTATCTACACGGCTACGAACTTGCACACCTACTTCTAAGAACACTATGAATACGAGTTAAAGAGAATATAACTGTTTTTTTTTTAAGAAATTCACTCTTGGTTCCGACACTAGAGTCAACACGTGTGCCTTTTAAGATGAGTACGAGCGAGTGGGTAAATAATTTCGACGGAGAACTTTTATCATTTCTATGGAGGTCAAGAGCAATACTACATCGTACCGTTTAATTGCATTAATGCAATTAGAATTGGTCGAATGTTCCTTAAATCTTCGGACAATGATGAGGTAAGACGACGTATCCAAAGAGATACTAATCTTGTCACACGCGTGTACACGAAGGTTACTCAATTACGACACTACGAGGCGAACGAGTAGTCCTTATATTCGTGAGAACAAAACCCTCGTGTTTGTATACTGGCTCATTAAAAGCAAAGAATAACAAAATCTTTTTCAGACTTTTTGTACGGCACTATTGCATAGTGACACGTTTTCCATTGAATAACTTGACGTGCTATGGCACGACATTATTTTAAAAGTGATTAATAAAATGCGAATCAAGAGACGCGGCTAAGTGAAGAACTTGATTAAATTCGCACTTACTAACCTATCAAAATTGTCTGAAGTAGCAATGACAGACTTTAACGCTCTCGAGCGATTTTTTTGGACGAACTTTAGCACCATTCGAGCAAACGAATAAAAAGAATATTTGCTCAGACAACTTGAACTTAGTTTGTAAATCGTCGAAGAACGGTATCGGTGAAAAAACGATAAAAATTCGTATCGGAATTTTCGAGAATGTCTTTTGGGTCGGTCTGAAACGACTATCGACTATGTCACGATAAAAAATAAATATCGACTCGACGCGTCCTCGTGGAGTTCCAACCAAGCTGTCGTCGTTGAACATAACCTCAAACTTTTGCTCTTTTTTTCTCATGGATTCAAGCGAAACGGTTCATGTAAAAAAACAATTCAGATTGAAAAACGTTTAGGTCAACGAATAAATCAATTCTCTTGATTGTTACGCGATCGAACGAAACGTCGTTTCACGACACACGTTTCTCGTTGGTGGATACGAGCGTACCATCAATGGCGGTCGTCTCTGTTCGCCACGAGGTACGACACCGTCGAGAAAAAACGCGATCGGAGTTTGTTAACGACGAACGTTTCTACGTTTACGCGCGTTGTTCAAAAAGGCGTGGTCTCGAGGGATAGACAGACGACAAAGACACAAACAATAAAGCAGAGAAGCGAATTAAACGGTATACGATAGGATAAACACTTCCTTCTCCGAATGATCTTTACCTGCTTACTGGTTTTTATTTTTCTACTTAGCATCGTTTCAACATACGTAAGAGATTCGATTAAAAGTTTCTTCTCGAATAAATTTCCTCCCAATCAGATTTATTATTCTATGCGGCATTCTCGTCGTCTTGCCTTCTATCAAATTAATCTATCGATTACTCTATTAAAATCTTTTTCAATCCATGAACGGTCTTTTCGTTGTCATCCGATCTCGTCATATCTTTACGAGCATTCGGTTATTCATCGTTCATTCATTCTTCTGCTCTCTCTTTCTCGCTCACACCTTTCCTCGCACAAACTCGCCTACTACACATCGCTAGATTTCTTCCTTCCGCCCTTCGTTTCACAGAAATCCGTCCATTGGAAAACTGTACTTACTAGCATTAGCAGTGACGACACGATATTGGGGTGGTGCCTGCTGATGCTGAGCCGCCAATTGTTGATGTTGCTGCTGATGACTAAGATGATTGATATTAACGGTTAACTGATGGTGTCCAAGTTGATGATTAAGATGTGGACTAGGCGACGGCGGCGGTGGATGAGCAGGATGCACGTGGTGGTTGTGACCTGGCTGCGGATTTTGTGGGTGGGGGGCCGATAGATGGTGCTGATGATGGGGGCCCCCACAGTGCGGCAGGAGACAGTGCATCGGTCCTACTCCCACGGTGACGTCCACTGCGCCCTCCTTCGAGACGCCATATCTCGAAACCATTCTTCCTGCCAAATCTGCAGCCTCCCTGCTTGCTCCACGGCCTCAATGACGCTCCTTACCCCCCAAGATCGTTCGTTAAAGACCGATAAACATTGACGGCTGGACGATCGATAACTCCGTGAGGAAGGGTGCGAGGGAAGATGGAAGAACGACGGGATCGTCGGGAGGAGGAAAGAGTCGTACGATATTTTGGTAAGACGTTGCACACCTGGGAATTCCT
>JAITYT010000616.1:1955421-1969257 GCA_025433975.1 Liostenogaster flavolineata | reverse complement strand
AAAAAAAAAAGTAATTAGGAATCCATCGTGAAAATGATGACCTTTGAACCATCGTCAAACTTTTCCAACGCGTCAATGGCAAAGATGCCATGCTTTTTCACCCGTTTCGTAGATTTTCTAGTCGTTATTAGCGATGCTTACTCGGCATACGAGAGATAGCGAACTAGAAAAAGAATTCGAGAAATAACAAAATAAAACCTCCCGGACTGCTATCTTACACAAATAATAGTCATGATGAAATACTAAATAGAAGCGTTGAAAACCCTACGAAACTGACTACTCCGTCGTCTTTTCTCTTTCTGATTCATGAAAGATACAAAGGACAAATATTCTTTGATGTACAAATGTCAAGGAAGTTTAGATACGTCGAAGAGACTTCAGCCCCATTACCACTCCTTCAATGACTTATCGTCAACTTTACCGAAAATTAGCCATTTCGAATGAACTTTGTTTTCATGGACCCAAGTCACGATATAAGAAACTTCTTCGTTAATTAGGCAAATGTAAATGGAACGTAAGTACAATGTAAGTACGACATAATTTATCGGAGAAACGATACATAAGAAGGAATTACAATAGGAGGAATTTCGAAACTTTTGTCTGCCAGTTCAATTTTATTTTAACGCGTATATGCATAAAATAGCGTATGGTTGCGTACAGAGTCGTCACTTCTACCTGGTTAGTTCTACTCGTTGTACCCAACAAACAGGGATTACTAAAGGAAGCGACTTTCAGGGAACGATGATCGTAGATAAATAATAAACCGATTCTATTCTAAGGACAATAACAGTCCTGATCGTTCTCCGAATCTCAAGCTGCTTAGTCCTAGCAGCTTGAAAAAATCCTTCCAAACGTTACCATCATCGCGAATATTGTATCCCTAACTCTTAAAAGTAAACATCGTACAAAACGATGCTTTCGGAATGTTTTTTTTTTTAAACACGCACATTTAATCGTCAAACCGTTACAGTTATTTTTGTTTGCAGAGTGATCTTTTAAAAAAACGAATTTTTACGAATTTAGTAAGAAAATTTTAAAACTTGTAAATAATTTTTTATTTCGAATAAAAATTTATTTCGTAGTACCTTTTATATATTTTAGTCGATTTAAAACGAAACAAAATATAAATCGTAAGCCATTAACTATCTTCTTATCGAGTAATTATTTTATATGTATATTACGAATAATTTTCTCTTCGATAAGAATTTTAAATAATAGCGTTTAGAGTACTGACAAAACTCACGAGTCTATACGTAACAATTTTAACGAACGTTTCCATTCCAATCAACGTCTTTCTAGCGAATTATAATTAGGAAACTGCTGCAACTGGAATTATGAACAAAAAAGATAAGATTTATGGATTATTAAAATGCATTTTTAGGGTCTTTCGTGGCGTGAATCGTCAGTCATGTTTAGTATCGTACCTTCACGTTAGTACCTTCTCGCGTTAGTCGCATCAATGGGGTATCAGCATTTTAGCGAGAGACACAGAATGCGGTGACTGGTCACGCTACTCAGCCAAACAAGTCGTGACTCGAAGTCACGGAGAAAGACGTCCGTCTACTGTTTACAAACAAGACTATGCGTCCGCGACAATGTACGTTGGTCGTAGCCTGTCCTAATTGGCCCGCGCGAACATTCGTTCCACGACTTCGATATATGTATGTATACACGCTACGATAATCTGTAACGTTCCTATTATAGACTGAGCAGCCATTTATATATTTATCGTTACGTTCGGATCTCGTCGAAACTTCAGTTCTGTCCAATAAACGTAAAACTGCTGAATTCTTGTTTTCCAGACGATTCGATACGTCGTACACACAAGCACGAATTCTTTTCGAGATACAAGATGGACGAATTCCTTCACGTAACTTAACGACAATACGAACCAAAATAAGACGAGGACGTTCAACGAATATTCCTACGGGCTAATTGTATAATATTGAAATTATTTTCTAATTATATAATATATATTTGTTCGTAAATTTATACGTATGCGAATAGGTACGCTAAATAATAATATAATAATAGGGGAATAAGTGAAATACGTGAAATACGATACCAAGGAAGGCAAAAGTTATTTGGGCGTTTTCAAATCGATAACGAATGTCTAATAATAGAAAATACTGCCACTGATACCTCCTATTATAGATCAGACTGCCATTTATCTATTTATTGTCGCGACCGTATCCGAACTCTCGTCTTCGTGACGATTCCGATAAGTCAATTACATATGTTTGACTTTCTTTCGAGTCGAGACGCACGATGGACGCATTCTTTCACGTGACTTATCTATAATACGAAGCGGGACAAGGTAAGGTCATTGATGCGCGTGTTAAATTCGATTAAATTTTATTCTTCGTCGCGAACGATACCTAAAAGATTCCTACCCAGCATAAAAATATCACTTTTTCGGTGATACAAATATATGACGAGGAAAAAAGTAATTTGAACGTTTTCAATTCGATAACGAAACGAGAATATACCGTAAAGGTCGGAGAAACAATGTCGATCGTACACAACAAATTTACATAATTTAACGATATTTTGTGACTTTCTACTCGATGCGCGTTCTCCGATGCGTGGGTGACACGCATCCCACGCGGCATTTTAACTTGGGATCGTTTGATATTTTCACCGTTAAATGTAATATTTTCATTAAGTATTATAGAATATTATGTATTGGCACTTAATATCGCTCCGTGGGACACGTGAAAAACGATTCTCACGTAAAATGATTTACATATAGATTTAGAAGAAAATCTTCAATTTTAAGATATCAAAATCTTGTAATGATAATTTTGAATTTTTTACGTGGCATTTCGTTGTTTGATTTCCGTCTCGAATAATCGTCTTTCCTAGATACTCGACCAAAGAAATCGAATCTTCGAGAGATAATCTCTTGCAGTCTGTACGAGTCACAACGAAAACAAGAAAATGACCCATAAAATAGAATCATAAAACAATTAAACTAATCGTATACCTCATTCGACAGGGAGTGACGTTTATCTCGATCAAAGATTGATTTGGCTCGATAGTTTACATTCCGCAAATACGAATTATAATGCGCACGCATTTTAGGCTTACATCCGTTAATTTTGTGAAATATAATGCATTTTTGAAATATTCAAAAAGCTAAGCCGATACTCGTACTTTTTTTCCAGCCACCATTTGTAAGGAGCTTTTGCGTTTTAACGTCACGTATTTTCTTCTTACTTCGCATCTGTGTTTTCACGATTTCCGAGGAAAACTTGAAAGTTGCGTTTAAAGGTCACCCGATTCGTAAACTATTAACAAACAAGATTCAAGCGATTCCAATCTCAAGCACAATTTATCGAATAAAGTAGAAGCTTACAATCGAGAGAATCTCTGATTAAAATTTATATAAATATATTCGTTGCTCGTTGACGAACGTTCGGTTATCTCATTGTATTCAGCCCGTTTCAAATTGCATAAATTACGAGGCAGCATGCGCGCACGATGCATTTTTACTTACAGTTTTCCTCCGTTATCGCGCGTGTAATGCAACGCTTACTTTCACTCGGTATACCAAGAAACGGACGCGCAAAAATTGCGTCTGGTAACACGATCGACTAAAACTGAATCATACCGCGAAGTCAAACGATACAAATATAAGCGTAATATTTAATATCTCCGTCTGCTCTAGGGTGACCTTACATTCAACGATTTATAAACATCCGTTGATCCGATGGTATTTAAAAAGTCACTGAATCATACAAATTCGACGCGATAGATTCGAATATGTAACAATTTTTCAAAAACTGCGCGGAATTTTTTACCCCTCCCAAAATAGCGGGTTGTCCGGAAAGTTCGTGCCGATGTTCGGTTTTTTTCAAATTTACTTATTTTATTATATGTATATATACATATAAATAATTATATATATTATACAATTATTTTTTTTTCTCAAAAAAAGTAAATCTTAAAAAAAAGAAACAATCTTTCTTCAAAATTGGCACGAACTTTCCGGACAAACCAATGTACTGCGTATATCCACTGTACGATAAGGCCTGAACGCAGTAGCATCGGATTGTAACCAAAACTGAAGGACAAATGATGGAGCATCGACGAATTCATTTAAGAATAATCTTTCCGAGTTCGACCACACCGAGCTCGAAGAGCGTTGCGGTCCTTTCAACGACAACGACGATCTCCACAAAGCAGAAGTCATCGAGCGGCGAACGCGTGGGCAAGAAACGAAGAAGACATCAACGACAACGACAACGTTCACCGCGTCGTCGGTACTCGAAGAGGCTGACGACGACGAAGAAGAATCTCCGCAGAAATCGCGTGTAGGTTAGATGGGTAACCCAATTTCGTCGTGGTCGTGGTCGTCGTTGATGCCGTCGACGTCGTTCCTTGTAGTCGGGGCTGCAGTGGCATCGAGCGCGCGCGCGAGAGTCGATCGATAGCAATGTTCGCGCGCTCGCGCTCACCAGCAAAGCTGGCAGCAGCTCGACTGTGTATGAGTCGCCGCCTGCCAGCCAGCCAGCCTAGATTCTCACTTGCGCCTAGGATAGAAGAGCCGCGTGAAGGAGCCTGGAGAGGAAGGGAGAATGAAGGAAGGAGAGAGAAAGAGAGATAGATAGAGAGGGGAAGGGAGAGAGGAGAGCTCGCTCCTCTCGGAGTGACCTACATCGCACCGAGAGAACGGTCACGACGAAAAAGAAAAGAGGAGCGAGGGAAGAGGAAAAGATAATGGAGAAGGAGCGTCGATCCTTCTTCTTATCCTTATCTTCTTCTTCCTACGCGCGTTTAAACGCCGTAGGAATTCACCGATCGAACTTGCGAAAAGAAGGCAAATTTGCAAGCGCGAGCAACGTGGGTATTTGACGAGGCGACGTAGTAACGACATTGAACAGGTTTCCTTCCGTTTGGAAATTCCTGATGGAGAATGGAAGCGTGAGATTTGAAAAAAAGGAGAAAAATAGAAGGGAAAGAAAATCGAACGTAATTCTAAATTGTATCTTTTCCGTCGTTATTGGCGTTATTCTTGTTTAAATTGACGAAGATAACGCTATTTTTATTTAGAAAAGAAAGCACAGAGCCTTTCACGTTTCTAACGAAAAATTGGAGAAACGCGAAATCTAGAACGGGATAACGGAAGATTTTTGTTGGGTATTCGTGTCGGATATATATATATTTTTTTTTTCATCGTTACTAGCACCATTCCTGTATATATTTATGAAGGTAACGCGTACGTGCCTTCGTTTTGAATTTTTCAAATAAAATTGTTAAAAATTAACAGATACGCAAAGGGAGTCTCGAGTGGTAAGAGAATAAATGGGCCAGACTGTCGAGGTATACGTCTAACGCAACGAGTCTGCTCTTACTAGGCTTCTTTCGGACTGGTCGTCATAATGATAAATATAAAAAATTTATTATCGAAAATAAAAGAAGTCATTGACGTTACCCTTGTCGAGACCGAGCGTGTTACGTTCTTACGTAGTACGTGTCTCGAGTTACAAAGGAAGAAAGTTGAATGTACAATGTATGCACTACTATAGAACATATCAAATGCAACGATGACGACGACGTCGACAACGCCAACGCAAAGCGCCACACACGCGCCTTCTGCTTCTGCGTCAGAATTCTCGGTTGTATATCCCTGCAAGGAGACCAAAAATATGTGGCACGCTTAGAATATGAGGCGGTATGCGCAGACGACGGTGAAGGACGGTTAGCAGGGTTGTAGGGGGAGAAAAGGACAGGCAGGATGGAAGGGAGAGCAGGGAGGCCGATAACGCAAGAAGATAAGGAAAATCGTCTAGACGTCTGGGGTGAAGGAAAAACCGAAGAAGATTTTGTAGGAGTGGCAAGGTTCGATGCGTAGGTTGATGACCGGGTCTAAAGTGTAGGGTGGACATGATGACGGATGATCGAAAGTACGACGATGACAATGACGAATGTCATGCTCCAAGGATTTGGTAATTATTTTTCAGGAGTAGATAACACTGCCATAAGCATATTGTGCCGATACAATCTCAGATTCGCATAAAAATATTATTGCTTTTAACGTCAATGAGGTGATCGATAGTCTTAAAAATATTCGGAATCGTACGGGATCGTAGAGCATAAATGTGTTCAATGTTTTACAAGGAAAAACAGTTTTTCAAAGGGATATGCGACGAATCATACGTCCGTGTAAATTTTGTCTAGCTTTATCGGGCCACAACTTTATTTCTACGATAGTTAGATATTGTCACGACTATGGTCCTCAATCTTTTTCAGATTTTTCTGTACAATACAAATTTTTTTATTTATTAAAATACAAATATATTTTAATGTAAAAAATTGAAAATATTCATCACGGTTTCGCACGAAAAACTTCGAAAAGGTTCTTGATTTTTTTAATTATGGCACACTCTACGGGAAAACATATATAGAATAACAGTTATGCCAATATCTGCATTTCTCGTTATATTTTCCATACTTTTTCATTTTTTAAACTTCGAATTTGTATACAAAAAAATCTGAAAAAATTTACGACCGTAAATAACGTTCTTCGGAACGTCATGGAAGTTTTTAAAATTTTTCCATGAGTGCGGTACGAGAATAGAGGGAAAAATTGAAAATTACGTTTCACCCTGTAACTACCCTCCCCCATGAGGTACATGATTGAAACTTGGTACAACATGGTTTCTTTTGATAAGCTACCGAATGGTGTGCACAGTGAGATAAAATCTGCTCAAGAGCACAGATGATCATCTTATCGTGCTATACTCTTTACAGAATCCAACTGTCCCGATACATTTCGCCCAATTGTTATGCACGTTAGTGAAAAATTAGCAAAACCGGTAAAATTTGTTCTTCTTTCATTAGAGAACAAAGAATCGTTCTTAAATACCGAATGATTCAACTTCAAACAGAATAATCGTCGAAGTAACACTTCGTGGACGAATATATAACAACAACCTACCGCCCGTATACCAAAAGATTCTTTAAACTGGTAGGAACGAGCGCGAATTTCGTTTCAACTCGCACTTAACGCGCACAAACACAATGCCAATTTCATCGTGCTTGTACTTTCGCCGCAAGAGAGGACGAAGAAACGAGACAGGGAGAGGCGCGAACGAAGCATGGAAGTCGTTTTCCAGGGGTCTTTGAGCCCTCGAGCCGTTGACCTTGGAAAGGTAGCATGGAAACCTCGTGGTGTCGAGCAGTAGTACTCTCTACGTGGGCGTTTGGTAGGAGGTTAACAACGCGCGATAGGAGAGAGAGAGAGAGAAGGGGAGGGAGGGGGGGAGAGAGACGAGCATTACAGAAGAGGAGAGGAGTAGAATGGCGCATGGATCATAGGAGGGAGAGAGGGTCATCGCGAAGTCTCGGAGGAGGTGGAAGAGGAAGATGAGCAAGAGGAAGAAGGAAAATCGGGAATCGCCAAAGAGACAGGGGCAAGTAGGATCGAGCGAGAGAGGGGATACGAAGGAACGACGACGTGCGAGGAAGAAAGAACGAATCATTGACGAGAGGGGGACAGTGAAGAGAGGAGGGATAGTGTCGGTCTAACGCGTACCACCAACGAATGTCTGCATGGAGACGGAGAGCCTGCTCGAAGGGAGGGTCGATATATCCCGGCTTTCTCCCTCGTCCGGGCAACGACCTACCACCCTTGCCTTGTCTTGCTAGCAGCAGTAGCAGCAGCAGCAGCACCAACGACGGCCTTTGTGCCTCAGCGCTACGCGTTATTGCGTCGTAACCCTGAAACGTGCTGAAATCGTTTCCTCCCCTCTTTTTTACGCCGTTGCCAAACGCTGCCACCGCCAGCTACCGCATAACCTTTACCACCAAAAACAATCCCTACGGTATGCCATGTCGACTTCGATCAAGGAGTTGCTTACAGGAGAGTTTTTGGTCTTTTTTTATCGACCACAATACATTTTCGTTTCTTTGTTGGGGTTATGTACGGTTAAGGGATATCTATCACTCGTAAGACTGATCTTTCCTCTGGTTTAATACGTTAAAGATTGTGGAAATTTAGAGTTGGAGAATTAAACGTGATAATCCAACGCGATAGTATCCGTTGAAACGAAAGCAGACGCGTAAAAGGATTAAAAGAAGGGAGGGAAGGAGGGAAAGTGAACGGATAACGTACAATTGCGGAAGAACGATAGCGCCACCTAGATCAACTTGCTTCCTAATACAGTGGAACGATAACGACTGTCGGTAATGTCGGAAATATTGATTCTTGAACAGATATTCGAAAAGTTCGAATGATTTTCTGTCTTATAAATAAATAGAGTATTCGATTCACGTTGCTTCAGACGCAACATTTTCCTTACATTGAATCGATTAATTAATTCATCGATCACTTTATTGACTAAGTTGATATCTTATCTTTGAACTATCAATAATAAGTAAGCAAAACTTGCTGTTTAAAGGCCTACGACGTGCATCGGACGGTTGAGATTTTGATTGCATTTAAAAAGCGGCACAATGTCGTCTCTATACGGCGAACACATGATCGATTTCGTTTCCTCTTTATCCAACGATAAGATCTAAGCTGTAGCTTCGAAGAAAAAGAGAGACATAACCTTGAATCATCTGCGTATTATCATACATCTGCCATTATTTTATTCAATAACAACGCGTCTTCGTCATCGAGATTAATATTTACGAAGAAATATAAAAATGAAGCGATATTTATCGTGGAAGAGAATACGCGTACGCATAATCGGACTCTTTTTGCTCTTGTCGCTACTACAGATGCTGTTGACGATGTTGCTGATGCTGATGCTGATACAGGTGATAGTATCGCTGCAGCTTCTTCTCCAATCGTATTTCCAGCTCGTACTATGCGTACTATATACTTCACGCGACGTTTAGTTCGCACGATTAGCGAGTGAGCGCGCGTGCATGCGCTAAATGAAGCTGACCACGAGTTGCTCCTCGTTGACGTATGCAATTTTCCCTTCCTTTCGCGATCTATCGTCACGCACGTACGACGGAACTAAAAAGCTTGGATATTGGCGACATATAAAAATTCATGAAAGCAAGTTTAGGAAAGCGAAAGTTTTCCGCTCGTTTCGATCGATGGAAAAAGAACAAGGATCGTACGATAGATAAGTCGGCGAGTACAAAGTATAACGACATTAGAAAGAGACAGATATATGTACAAAATTGGTATAATTTGTGATGGATTTTGGAACGCCTGTAGAGTGCGATTTTTAATGTGTCGTCTTTTAAATTCTAAAGTGCATTAATGTAAGAGCACAGAAAATATAGTAATAATTCTCGTTGCCTTCAAAGAAAAATCAGAATATATTACTGCTAATACTATATATTAAATAATAACAATATTTTATTCACTACAGAATAAAATAAAATGATTCAACAATGGCGACTTTAATCTCTTATTTGGTTAAATATTTGTTTCTTAAGATCAATAACTTTTCATTAGTGTCGTATGCTTTAATTTTTGTTTAGTAACTTTACGAAAAGGCATTCTTTATTTTTTTTTTAGACGTGCAAGTACGTGAGATGTATAGGATACACAAAATCGAAAATAACAATGGTTGAACAACGAGTGCCAAATCTTATTGTTAAAACGGCTACGACTGACCTTTCTATGAAAAAATGATCGATCTTGAATTAACTCAAGGTACGACAGTTAACGGGCTTACGAAGATAGGAAAACGAAAGTTAATACCATCAAATAAAAAATGTTAATAAAATATATAAATGTTTTCACGATTTTATTATGCGAATTCAATTTTAAACACGTACATTAATTTCTTTTGTTATATACCTCTATAGATATGTTTTTACATTGACGCGTTTAATTTCAATAATTAAAAGTTACTATTTTTCTTGAAATGTATAGTCGTGATTATTGATCTTTCGCGTACGCTATAAAAGCACATACTTGAAAAGAAACTGCGAGGTTCTTCGTATGTGTATACTTAACTATATACTTTTTAATTATATACAAGTTTATGTTAATCGTTGGATATTCCAATTTTTGTTTAAAAAGGTCACAATAACCAATTTTATTTTTATTTTATTACAGTATATTTACGGTATTATTGTTCGAAAGTAGTTAAGATTCTACGTATAACGATAATGCAAATAGGATCAGATCAGACAGAACCAACGGAACAGACTCTGTATTTGCTGTATAAGAAGAATCTTTACGTGTTGATAGGATTTATAAAGAAGGACGTCGTAGTACTTGTAATAATGAAATATCAATCCCCATAAATTACAGTCTTTTTTTTTACAATATTCAACGCATCAAGCACACGACAACAGATAATTTGTACAAGTTTTCTAGTTTAGATGATAAAATCGTTGATGTCATACAGTACATAGCGCTGCACGTATCTGCAAAAATTCCAAGTCCAAACTGGAATTCGGATTTTAAACGATACGCAACAATCTCAAAGCAAATATAATGTTACGCTTTTCGAGGGATCCAAAGTGTACAAGAAGTAGTATACCAAACGTACAGCGACTTTCGGTCTGAACTTAATCACTCGATGCGTAGATAATGAAAAATAGCCTTTGGATGATGACAATTCAAAATGTATTCTATCTTTCTTCTTCTTTTTGGTGTCTGGCTTTGTAAATTAGAACATTACAATGAAACGTGTAAAAAAGAAATCGTTCTTATCGATTTGTATAATACGATAAACGTCGCTTGTTTAGAATGAAAAAAAAATTGGTGAAAAGATAAACAAAACTTTGCAATCTCGAATCTATATAAATCGAGACGCGATATTGAGATTCGTCAATAGTATCAGACCATAGTCGATCCCTGATTCGCATCAAGGTATTCGCGTGGTATAAGAAGAACCCCCGCGTAAAAAGGCGAATCGTTAATTTGACAAAGAGATGTGACAGAGGTTTAATCTTCGAGTATGTTTAACGAGGCACTCTTGGCCGTATTAAAAACGAGACGAAGTCACGTTTCAAGACTCGAATCGAACTTGGGACGAATTTCTCGTTGCTCGATGCTGGATGTTGGAAGTTCCTTGGAGTTAGACGAATCGCCCGAAAAGTAACGAAGTTTCTTACAACGAAAGCAAAAATATCATCATTATAGCCCGGTTGATGATGATGATCTTTAAACGTTATACGCGAAGGCCCATTTCCTACCTGAAACGATAAAGAACGAAGAGACAGCTTTTCCAGCGTAACGATAGCAATATGTATGCAGCCATACAAGTTCTCTACAATGTCACATCCTGTACACCTCTAGGAGATCTAATGCAAAACATGCCAATCCGTAAATTCGTAAAAGCTATGCAGTGTCAGTCTAGCATTCTGACGAAGGGTCGGTGAACGTCGTCGTTCTCTCGGTGATACGTGAAAAAAAGGAAAGAAAAAGAACGCGTTTTCCAGACGATTTTTAAATGTACCTTTTGCTAAGAACCGAGTACGAAAAATTAATAAAAACGTTCGCGACGAACGATACGGTAGATCTATCTTGCATGAAGGCAACGCACATCACAGTCTTTCTTCACATATTATTTTTGTGAAAGAAAAATATAACATAAACAAAACATACTTTTAAAGAAATTATAATAAAATGAAAGAACTACTATTTGAGCAAGATGCGTAAATATTTAAATCTGACATACGAGAAACTCGAAAAAATAAATTAAACTATAATAAATCAGCACCGATTTCAGATCCGTGTATTTTCTCGAACATCTTTTGCTTGTTGCCGGATACACGATTCTCTCTATTAGCATGCTACAGCTAACTCAAGGGCTTGTGCAGCCCACTATTGACTGAAACTATCATCCGGACATTGCAAGGTCCAACGCCCAGATAGTTTAAACGACAGTGACCTTCCGTTCTGTCTACGAGTGTATTAGCCTATTGATTTATGGAACCTCGAGACAGAATGTTGACTTGGCTGGATTTGTAAAGAAAAATATTCTCAGCGCAGATCTCAACAGTCTCTACCAGAAGTACAGTTTAAATTACAAAAATTACGGAAAGGACCCTCCGTATTGTCGAAAATCCAACCATATTCTATTCGCCGCGAATACCAACAAATTTACCGATGACGGGTATACTCTGTTCTGTTTAGTTATATATAGAATACGTTGAACTTGCCTTAATATACAATGCGTTATTATATTATGTGTAAACAAATATAGCTATTCGGCAAAAAAAAGTTCATAGACTTTAAAATCTTCCCTTCGAAGCTGGATAACTTTTGTTAACACGTTCCTACAAATTTTTTATCGAGCTGCAAAATACTCGATATAGTACATAATAATACTATATATATATATAGTTTATAAATTTATAAATTTGAATGCTACAGTATTCACGTTCGCGAACGTGTCAAAACATTTTTGTCGGAACATTACATTCCGGATAAAACAATCGTCTTTGCTTTACATATCACATAAATGAAGTAAGGAAAAGGCAAAAAAAATCACAAGAAAAAAGAGTATTACGGTTCGGAATAAAGTTTAAATAAAGAACAATATTTGGTAAACGTTTAATACAGCTATATATAATATAAATTTACACGACTTCTTTTCTTCCATCTTTTTTTCAGCGTCTCTCTTTTTTCATTTCTCCACCTCCTCTTTTACTAGCAATCTACCCTCCTCTCCCCCCCTCTCTCTCTCTCTCACTTTTCCGCTATCTTTTTGCTTCGTCGACGCGGAAAATCCCGTCGAAAGAAAACTGCACGTGTTCAAAACGCGACACTCGTGTTACGAAAAGGCCTTCGTGACGTAGACGTCGCGCTGCGTCCATTCTCGTTTAAGTCACGTACCGAGAGTTGCGCACGTTGCGAGAAAAAAGTGATTTCGTCAGGCAACGTTCTGCTAGGAAGTCACGCGTATTAAAAGAAGGCAACCAAATGCAAGCCCATTTAAAAAGAACGTAACGAAATATGCAACGAGTTAAAGACGTAGACAATCCAATAAAGTATCGCTGGAGATAGATGCGCCATGTTTTCACGTATTTTTCTCATTCTTTCGATCATGCAACTACGATACTTGATGTTGCTGGTGTGAGAACGAGGTGGGAGGTGGCATGCAAAACAACAATACGAAATGTTTCAACCAATACGACGTATAAAAAAGAAAGAAAGTAGAGTAGTTCCTGTACGCAATTTAGGTTAACCGTAATATTAAATTCGACACATCAAAAACAACTGTAATTAGAATCCAGCTTATGTAAAATCAAAAAGGCATCAAAGAGAAGGTAATATCCAGATAATACGCCAATCTCGTTTATAATTAATGAGACGGCTACTACCTACTACTAAAAAAAAACAGATTGGGATAATTACAGACAATACATAGAAGATAATTTAACATTGATTTAATAGTTGAATAAGTAACTATCTCATTGCAAGTGAATCGACAGTACACTCACAGGAAGAAAGAAATATGAAGATGCAAGGCAAATAGCAGAATAAAGATAAAAATCCATAAACGTACTTTGAAATTTAGAAAAGTAAAAAACGATTTATGTCACCAAGGTATATTTCGTGAAATAATAAATAATTTATTGCTATCCAATTTTTACGAGCATCGCCTTGGAACGTACAATGGTGATAGCGACAATCGTTATTTCTCATCTTATTTATCAGTGACTGAAGTATCACTTAACTTGAAAATGAATTTCAATGTGGGTTAAACACAGTACGCATAGCAAGCAGCGTGCTAAAATGAAACCCTTGAATGCGCGAAATAACTCGTGCACACACGCGTCTCACCTATATTCTTTACACTCGTCCTTGCACAGAAAACTAGATCGTGTTTGTATTCATATTTATTGCTTCCTATACCGATAAGACTTTCAAAAACAGCCACTGTTAATGGCCTAAGCGTTATT
>JAITYT010000616.1:1940400-1955270 GCA_025433975.1 Liostenogaster flavolineata | reverse complement strand
TATCTTTCTCTGCCCCCCCCCCCCACCCTCTCTGTCACCCATACTACTATACCCATACTTGTTCTCTCTTTGTCGAATGCGTTCGAATTGTCAGGATCCAGTGAAGATCATTATACTTTTCTAGTTCCTTCTGACATCGTTCTGCGATATTAACTTCGCGATTTAAACGGAAGTCTACTCCAAAAGAGAAAAATCGCCTAATTTGTCGGTAATAGACAATAGGATAGTCTTGGTATTACGAGGACTTCTTAGCTCTCCTTTATCACTAGGTGAGCATATTCAAACAAGGAATAGATAAATACGGAAATTTTCCGCTCTAGGTATCTTTGTTTTATATAGCTCGATCTTTCTAGACTACACGATCGAAAAAATAAAAAAGAAACGGATAAGGAAGAAAAAAATTACGATGAGAATGTAGAATCGAGTGAAAGTAAAGACAATTTTGATTTTAAATTATTCAAAGAAAATTTACCTGACGACAGTACCGACTGATTATGACTCTGAAACTACTAGCGGTAACAGTGAGGATGAAAGTGAAAAATCATTAGGCGACAGAACTAAATGGTGCGACATAGAGGAAAGTAAAGAGATTTTAGGAAGAATTAATTTTAAATTATGGCCACGAGTAATCGAAGCACAAATTTCTCCAGATATTGTAGAGCTTACGCGTACATTTAAATAAAAATTCATAATTTCGTCCCTTCAAAGCTTGAACTTCGCTACTTGTGACATTAACCGTTTGAGTGCCAAGCGACGCAATCGCGCTTCTTATGTTCAGTGCCTAAAAATGCCAGCGAATCTGTTAGTAAAGTCGAGCTAACAGCATGCTCGGATTTTGTCGATGCGTGTCTTTACGGTTACGGTTCAGTCATAAGCAAATCAAGACACAATGAAGGTAATGATACGTTTTGCAGGTGTATATGTTTTTCTATTATGAATAATCTTTACTATAACTATATAATGAACGTTATAACAAACGTTGTAGATACACGGAACATTCAACATGGAAATAAAAATTGTGCAACTAATTTTATGCGAGCAATGCTAATGTGTCAGATTATATAAGACAATTATGTATGTATTTATAGAATACATAAGTGACTCGATACTTAGTGTGCTATCGTAAGGAAATCAAAACTTTTTGACAAAATTACAAAGGAAAAGATGTAAGAGAAAATTCTACTTCTCTATCTTGTACGTGTGACTGGAAATAGATCGTGCTACATTCGTACCTAAAAATATACACTACAATGAAGCAGGAAGGGCGTATTCGTCATCGCTCACAAATATATTTCATTGTTTCTTGCTTATTTTTCTATTAAAAACGAAATCATCGGCTTGATTTAATCTTACCTGAAATTTGGTTTTATACCGTTATTACTATTAAAAATAAGAATTACGATGCATTCAAGGAAGCTTACTTGAGAAATTGTAACGTCACAGATAAACATCTTTGACATTTCGAAAATGAACTGAAAGATAGCAGGTAATATTAACAAGGAGACGATGGGTGAAAGGTGGCAGGCGTCAGTGCATCGATTCGAATCGAAGTCAAAGTAAATGGAGAACCGGTAGAAAATGCGCATTCCTGGCAAGGCCGCTCGCTCGAGAAAGAGGCCACCGAACATCCGGAGAGAAACTAACCGTACTTTACTCGCTTCTTACGCCGTTAGCCGTTTAAATGTTCTTACGTGCTGTTCCAACGACCTAAAGATTTAAAA
The DNA here is from genome assembly GCA_025433975.1 of Liostenogaster flavolineata. Lineage (NCBI taxonomy): Eukaryota > Metazoa > Arthropoda > Insecta > Hymenoptera > Vespidae > Liostenogaster > Liostenogaster flavolineata. The sequence continues at coordinate 1,953,549 of JAITYT010000616.1, read as the reverse complement.
AACTTGCCTTTGCAAAACTGTCTAGAACTTCCGCAAAAGGAAAGGTGAAACGTTAAAAGGATTCACACATATGCATATTTTCTCTTGAATAATCGTAGAAACGAAATACGTAATTTATTTCGATTTTCGTTTGCACTTTTTACTCTTATAACATGAAAAATCGTATTTTGTTTGTATCGCGAGCAAATTATTATTATTCGATCGATATCAAAATTTAATATATACGTACGATATTTGATATCCTGTTTAAAAAAATAAGGACACAAATTTCCCGCAGTAGTTAAAAATTATATAACAGTTTTCATATTTTGTTCGAATATTCATACTTTTCACTTCGTTCAATTTTTTAACGTGATTAAATATTTATTTTTAGAAATATTCTATTGACCGAAAGCATAATGTATTTTGTAACAAATCATCACTACGAGTCAATACGAAGAACAACGAATGACGTTCGATGTGAAAACGAATGAGAACTGCACCAAGCTATGACAACATTTTCAAGACATAGAAACGTTTTATGTACCATTGAACGTCGTGCATATGGACGCAAAATGACGAGGGAAGTCACAATTACGATATAAATAAGGTTTAAAGGCGTGGTACGAACGTGTCGCTATTTACCAGAGACGATATATATTATTTTTAAACAAAAGTTTTTACGCGCAAAAATGAACGACGCATTTTACATTTGTAATTTTGTCTAATGGAGACAAATCCGAATACCGAATGAATAATAGTACGTAATAATCAAGTGAATAATTCGATTTGAACATAAGACATTACGCGTGGTTATACTCGCCGACGATAGAGACAAAAGACAGAGGATCGCGATATTAATCGAATTAATTTTGGACTTAAGCCCGAATGCAAGTGTGAGCCTCCAAGGCCTCTTCGTACTTGGCAGACAGGTCAAGTGACGAAGTACGGTACATGGAACAGTTACAGCCGGCCAAAAAACCAACAATGACGGAAAACAACGTTCAAAAATCAAAGAAGTTCGTGCTACTACGAAATCAATCGTAAACTTTCATCACTTTAGAAACGCGCGTTACGTACGTATTTATTGGAACGTATCGCAGGCTTTCGTGACATTTTATGGCGTCACGAAAGCGACGGAATACGTTGCTTGTATACAATGTGGCACCAAGAGGATAACGACGTAATGTGCTTTACGCGAATAAAATACCACGAGTTTTAGCGTCGCATTTTTCGCATTATGAGTTTTTTTTTTAGTACGAATAAACAAAACTTCTTTTAATATTTAAACTGATTAATGGCATTCTTAACGGCATATCTCCAATGGGAGGGATGTTCACATGTTATGTAATCACCGCCATATATGTAATTACCGAATGTCTAGACTTGAAAAAATTGTGATAACACGTGGAAAATAAAAAAAAACATTTAATAAACTAGGAAAGTTTCAAATGACGCCCGATCGTTGTAACGATGCAAGCAACGTGCATGTTTGACGAGAACGTCGTGAGAGAGAGAGAGAGAGAGAGAGAAAATTAATAAAATTGAGAGTACTCGCAATAATATTACAAAATTAAACAAACGAAGAATGTTTAATCAAAGGAAACAAGAACGGAGAAAAAAATAACGCAATTTTACGCTATCGCGATGATTATGTGGTTGGAGCCGATCGCAAGTTGCATATTCTAATATTGCGACATTTAGCATGCATACGAAGCAGTGGTCATTCAGGTGAACCAGGTGCCGATCGACTCTCCGTAGAAAGTACCCTTTTACGCGCCTGTCGGCTTTTTTAGTTTTAAGAATCGTACGTTTTGTCTCTTATCTGCCGTGAGTCGGATTCCCCTACGGTTACCACGCAAAAAGCCGATTTACCTCCACAATAACCATACTTTGTTAACGTATTCACCAACGATTTAACGAACTTTAAATTTGAAATTTGAAAATGTGTCTCAAAAATGGGACATTGGCGGGTAACGGGTTAAAACGAAACGTGCCCCTGATTCGATGTTATCTTTCAATGAACCATTCGATAGCTCGTCAAAAGAAATTTCTTTTTTGGTATACGACTGAAAAAATTCGATCGATATCTTTTTACACCCTTTGGAACAACGAGTCGATATAAACGTACCAAAAAGCAAAGACAAGCAATTACGTCGACGAAATCGCTCGTGAGATTCCACAGTATTATTTTATCTCCCCTCTAGGATTAAGAACATTGACCAACTTTCCACCCGCTATCGTTGTTTTTAAGTGACAGCCATTTTTTATGAATCCGATTGACACCTTTCGATATCCAAACGTCTTTTTAAAAAATCACGAAATACTTTACTGCACCTGATATCTTTTTCTATTTTTTAACGAATTTTATATCGCTTTTCGAATCGATCGTTCATATTTATCGATCATTTATACTTACAAAATTGACTTCTTTTTCTCTTTGTCGTTCAAATTACGTGCACTCTAACGAAAACGCGCAATACGCAACACACGCCTGGAATGCGTAATATTTTTCACGAATAAAACAAAGTACACTTTGATTTACATACATTAGCATTCACTAAGCCAACTAAGCGCGTTTTCAGTTTTATAAATTACAATTTTCAAATCCATCGTTCGAAAAAGGTTTCGATCGAACGATGCGTGCTACGTCTCCCCGTAACCAATCGATCATTCATGCGTGTATCCACTATCAAACGTAAAAAAGGACGGCGTACCGATCATCGTTTGCATTTGGTTCACAATGGATGATCATTTTTAGAGCTAACAACGACAACAATAAATTAGCGTTAAAATATTCGTTGATAATGTCGCAGGGGGTCGCGAGCGTCGCGACAACATATTCCGCTATCAATTATCATAACCGGATTAAGCGGTGTTTCTCTTTCAGTCTAGTCACCTGGAAAATACTCCGCGAGTTCGTTCGAGTTTAAGCCAGTTACCGAAGCCGACTTTCACCTGAAAATCGCGAATAAGTATTGGCCTACGCTTCCAACCGCGACTCGCACCGTTGTGATATTAGTATTATATTCGCACCGTCTCGTGTTAATCAATGCACAAAGATTTAAAAATTATCTAAAACTTAATGATTTCTTCGTCTCGCTTATTTTTCTACTCGATTGTCTTTTATCCGCCCCTTTCTTTATTGTTTCAGGCACAAACCTTTAAGCCAGTAACCATATCGCTCAAAATATCGCAAAAGTACGAAGCGCAACGATTCAAAATTAATCGAAATACGATCGATATTTATAAAAGATACACCAACGGAATAATTATTGTTCCGGCATAATTATATTAAAAGAAAAAAAAATGTAATAAAAGTATAATAATCGTTCGATATGCTCTAGGAATCGGTTGCCTTGTCTTTGAGGGCCGTAGACGCCTATACGTGCCTTTAACCATGGTTTAGAAACGAGAGACGCGCGGAAATACGCTTATTTGTAAATCGCGTATCGAGCTACGACTACGCATACCTACGTGATCCGATCAAGCAAGCTAACGACTTGCGATTATTCCTTTAAAAAATCGCATTCCAACGGGAAGTCCGCGATTCTTAAATCGTCCGAGAGATTTCATTTTTCCTCGTATTCTAGCGACGAGTTCGCGCGAATATTTCGCATCGCAGAAGGTACGTGAAAGCTAGCACCACGTCGGGAGGTCGTTCGATATCCTTGCCGAAGTCGCACGCACACCTACAAATATAACTAGGCCAAATAACAGATACCTACGGCCATTCACCGTTTTACAATAAAGATTTTGATCGGAATACCGTGGTATTCGCTTTGTCTGTCGTGGATCTAATCGCGACTCGTTAAGCTCGTCGTGATCTTCGGTTAAACAAAAATTTCACGTGAGTTTCTTCCCTTCCTTTTGTTCTTGCCTCCCCCCCTCCCTCCGCGCCATTGTGAATTTACATCGACGCGTAATGGCCGCGCTTCGTTCGCGTGCAAGCGCAAAGATTCTTGGAACACGCGCACCAATGCGTGTACATCACGACGCTAGACGATGATAAAGACCGGATTTTTATCAACGATGGAAATTTGTTTTCGTCTATTCGCGCTATTCGAATTTTCAAAGTCGATGACGTATAAAATGTAGCGAGAGGAAAGAAGCAACGGGACCGTCGAAGCGAGTAGGAAACGTTACGCGAAAGAATGCAAAATGACGGTGCAAAAATAGGTTGCATCGGGTTTTAGAACGTTGGGAGTTCGAACGTTCGCCTTCCTCGTTATATTGGCGCATTTGCGAGCGGTTCGAAATTCGCAAGACGTCTTGCAACGATTATAGGATCGCTGTGTTCCTCTTCTTAATGCGGAGGTACGATCATAGATGGGACAATTACGAATCGACATCGTGATGCCAAATAAAAGAAAGAGATCGATAAAAGACACTTTATCCCTCCTGCAATTATCAGTGCTACTATCGCGTGACTGTCATTACTTTATTGATAAGTTCATTATCCAACCTACTCCAGCTGAATCAATCTCACGATCGGTATGAAACAAGCTGGCGGATGAGAACGATCAAGGTGCAAATAACGCGAAGAAATAACGAATCAACATCGAATTTTTAAGAACGGCGTATACACGAGACATCTTACGAAATTTGTTTTAAGTAAAAACGCTAGCGCCAATCAGGGGTCAGCGTTACTTGCTTGCACTAATCGGTCTATACTTGCTTGTTTTCTGCCTCCCTTCTCGTCATTCCTTAAGCAATTCGTTACTTGCAAAATGAATCCAAGAACATCGGCAAAGAAACAAATTCCACATACGAACATTTTTTATAATCGTTCACTTGGAAGATCGAAAAAAGGTAAAACAAGAATAGAAAAGAAGGAAAAGGCGGGGAGAAAAGGGCGAAAGGAAGGCAAGAAAAAAGGAGTTCGGTAAATCTCCCTTCCCCTTTCCCTTCCCCTGACCTTTCCACGTTAACTTTCAGATTCGATCGTCTCGCCGCCTCTTTGCGCGCGTGGGTGTGAATAGAAAGAGAAAAATCCCATCTGAAAAGTCTGAGCAACGATTCGAATCTTGAAACGTCATCGTTTCCATGTCGCGCGATGATCTCTTCTCGAAAAAAACGCTATCCCGTTTCCTGCAATTCATCGATTTTTCCGCCGAAAAAACGAAGAAACAAATCCCAAGAACATTACGAAGTACATTCCTCTCTCGGGGTTCTATCGTTTCATTTAACTATCTCCGCAAGACGTCGAAAGAAACGAAGGACGCATGCGCGATCGAGCGCCGATCAACATTCACCCGGACTAATCCGGCCTGCAAACTTACCTATGATCGTCGACATGTCTCTCCGTGGGTTACCGTTGCGCCTGATTCCCGCCTTCGACGACGACGTCGCTGCTGTCGTCGTGCACCTTTCGTGACGTCACCGGGTTTTCCTCGATCCAACGACGATACCGTTCGTCGATCAATGACGAAAGGACGCGAAAGAGGAGGATACGGTGTACGCGGATGAAAGGAAGGAAAAGGAGGAGGAGGAGGAGGAGGAAGCGACGAGAGAAGAAAAAGAAAAGGCGGTGATAACGACATACAAGCTCATGTTCAATGATCACTACCGGCAGTACTGTCACCGATCCTAGAAAAACGACGGCGCAACGTGCGAAATCACGGTTTTTCCCCGATTTCAACGAGTCGATCGATTCGCGATAAAATCGGTCGAACTGGAAGAACTAACGCTCGCGCCCGATTAAAGTTAGCAACGCGGTACAAAGGGGTGGGGAAGGGGGGGAAGGAGGAGAGAAGAAAAAAATAAAACGATCGCCCGGAACTGCGTCGACCGGTGGTAATCTTTGGCGAAACAATGGAAAAGAAAAAGACTACTACTCGAGGTAGTTATATAACTATCGGCGCGTCGACGATTAATATCGCTTGAACACTCGATGTCTCTTCGAACGAGTTGATAACGACGAGGTAAAAATCGTAGAAGCGCTCACTCGAATCTCGTACGAACGATCGGAGATCGAGTTGTTAATCTTTCCCTTCGATAATCGCGGTACTGGAAGCGTGGCCTAACCTCGTGCGCACTCACTTGGCCGATGATGTTCACTCGAGCGTGTCACTTTTCAACGTAAGAGAAAAGGTCGTAGGTCGTAGGTCACCGGAGGAAGAGAGGAACGAACGAGTGGAGGGAAATGGAGACGAAAAGGTGTTATCCAGGCGTAGGATCGCGGTATCGCCCGGTCTCGTTATCATAGCAGTACTCGATCGCACACGTCACACGACGCGACACGTGGGAAGTATCAGCGTACGAGCGGCCGACGCGATTTTCGCGCACGCTCCGTGCGCAGAGTATCGCGCGAGAGACCGTATTTCCCTTCTTTTATTTTCCGCCTCCTTATTCCACGCCGTCGACTTCTCTCTTTCTTCCTTTCGTTCGTTTTCTCCTTCTCCTCGACGACCATCGTTCGGTCGGTAAGGAAGGGAGGGACAAGATCGACGAGAGGAATTTACGTCGGGATGAACGGAGGAGGACGTGGAGGACGAAAGGACGATGAATCGTGACGAGAGAAGTTTCCGATGTATCTTGATGCGCTAAGGGTCCAGGACGATGGAGAAACGCGAGCAGCTCGTGACGTCAGCACGGCACGACGATGACGACGACACGACGGCCAAGAGGAAGAGCAAACGAAGGACACGGTGGTACTTTGAACCGATAAATAGGGTTAAAAGCGACACGCAACGCTAACGTCCTCCAAAGTATTTCGCCTGCTCACCGAGAGCACAACGAGACCGGCGCGTACACGCGCGACCTTCTCCCCTCTCGCTTCTCCTGTAATTTTACTGCGGTCCGGGACATTGGTTTCGTGGTACTCGAGGCCAGTCTCTCTTGCAATGCGATCGTGGAGATTCTCTTGTACTCCTCTCTCTTTCTTTCTCTCTCTCTCCCTCTCTCCGTGCATGTATTTTTGCACGAGCAAATTTCTCAGTGAGCGACGCGAGAAAAAGGCAGATAGAGACAGAAATAGAAGAGAGAAAGAATACGCGCGTGTACGTAAAACACAAGAGACAGTGCGAGTACGAAATGAACGGACGAATGCGTGAGAGGGAGAGAGAATGTACGAAAGAGCGAGAGAGACAGAAACGGATGATAAAAAGGCGTGTGTGTGTGTGCGCGCGCTAAGGTGCGTATCTCGCGGTCGGATTGCCCCACGCGACTTACGCGCTATCATCGGCCGAAGTGGACGTTCAGCCGGTCACTCTGGGCCGACGAATCGCCTCGTCCCAGTCTCTTTCTTCTATCTGTCTACGTCCTTCGGCCGGGTTCTTTATCTGCTGCTCCTTTCGCGAGAAACATTCGTTCATCCTTTCGTCCGACCTACATAATCGCTGATCCGATTTTCGTTCCGAGCGACTCATGAAAAAATTCTCTTCGTGATTCTCTCTTTTCCCTTCCCTCGTCTTTCCCTTACATTTTTTCTGCGTTCGATTCTCCCTAGATTTAACGAACATATCCTTCTCGTCCCTTCCTTCGATATTTTAATCTCTTCTTCAATTTTTGCGATTCGTTCGATGTCGTCTTGCTTCTTTGTTTTTTTTTTATTTTTTTTTTATTTTCGGTTACTAGAAAGAACTTTGATATCTTGTTGTGAATTTATTTCCTTCGTTTCTCCTTGAAGGAGCGTGGAACGACTTTTCTATTCTGCCGATTGCAGTGAGAAAAGTACAGAAAGATGAAAGGGAAGCGACGATAATTTTACTACGCCGATCCCTTGTAATCTAACTTTTATACTTTTCTTAAGAGAAGTAAACGCCAAATAAGGATGGAAACGATTGACAACGTAATATAAATTAAAGGAGAAGTGTCAATTGCATTCGATGAATTTCAATCGTAATTAAAATTACTTTTTGGTATAATTTAATAAGGAACGAAAAAGCTTAAATTAAATCTCCTGGTTTTAACAACGATGGGCACGCGTTATACTTCGATTCGTATGCGACGAATGTGTTTTCATCGCGTAAGGTAATGAATTTGTCAAAAATATCTCGCATTTTTTCTTTCTTACGCGAAGTCATCTCTTCCCTTCCCCCCTCCTCCCTTCTTTTTTCATCAAGGAAATGTAGATTAGAATCGCGATTAAAATGTAAATGGTTGAAAAAACAAATGAAAGTATGACTTCCGATAAATATATTCAAGCGTTGATTCGTCATCATTTTTTCCCGACGACCTTCATTAATCAATCACCCGCACCGGATTCTTTGTTTCCTCGATTTACCTGCTATAATGAATTTTATGACTTTTTCCAATATTCTCAATCCACGCGAATAATGTAACAGAACGATTTTACGAATTCCTAAATAAAAACAAAAGTCGTACTTGTCGGTTTTAAGCCGTTCTGCTATTTGCGTACATTACGTCGAATGTAAATAACAATATTGTTTATCCCTTTATTACTTTCTTGTTTTCATTTTTCTCTTCTCGTTCAATCTCAAATCGTTTCATTCTCAACGACACATGCGAAAAAAGAATAGAATAAAGTTCTCTTAAGCGTACTCGTCTTTGAACGGAAAAATTCCTCGGAAATTTTAATGCCATCTGTGGGCGAAACGAGTGACATTCTCGTAGAATGTGGTTCGACGTCTCGGTTGTTCTTCGGAGATAATATAATCGTTCTGCTTCTTTCGTGGCTTCCATAATCTTATTGACTCGCTCTTTTTACAGCACTTAATATAACCCATGAAATATGTTTTATTCTAACAGCATACCATATTATTATAAGTTAGCTTGGAACTTTCTAAACGTAGTGAAACAAAACTTGTCACATTCGTCGAAATTATAGAAATTCTATAAAATCGAAACATGTTCTCCGGTTGGCAAATTATGCTATTGATTCTACGCGGTAAGAGTCAATTTTTATCTGCGAAGCAATCAATTCTCGTTCGTTCACGAATCGTCAATCTTTACTGTAAATAACGACCTTATAGATAAACACTGACGTGCGAGGCGAAGAGCTTACACTTCGCAGTCGATATATTATCTACACGGTAAGAAATAAAATACATAACATATATAAGAAACAAAGAACATAAAGCGTTGTAAAATTAATTTTTTGATTTCGTGCGTTTCACTGGATTCGAAACATTGATTGCGTACTATCGGTGGATCGCCAACCTCTTTATAGATAATTTTAATCGTTCAAAATTAGCATTTAAAATATCTCCATTATTTAAAAACGACACTATAATAAGTCGTTCCCTCCGTATTAAATATTATATCGATATAATAAAAATATGTAGTCTATTCATTAAGGAGTACGTTACGTAATTTAAATTTATCGAATAGAATGTTTGTAAAGGTCATCGCGACGTGTTTCTAAACGTTTGTCAGAAAAGTCCGTACGGAATTGTCCTTGATTTCGAAATTCAAGATCAATTTTTTTTACTTACGTCTGTTCATTGCGAAAAAGAAAGTTATTAATGTTTAGTATGTTTAGAAAACTGTCAAAAATGAACTAAAAAGGATATAACAGGATAAGATGATCAAATGACCTCTTGATTCGATTTTATCTCCCAATACACAATTCGATAGCTTATCAACGAAACCATGTTGTACCGTGCCTCGATCCTGTATTTGAAGAAGGAGAGTAATTATACTCACTCTCATTGATTATAAAAACAAAACAAACTTCAATGATGAGCTACCGTATTGTATGTGGTAGTGTTTACGCTACTTATGAAAACTTCCTTAGTATAGGTCATCGGAGCAAATTTGTTGATATTATTCACGATGAAGAATAGTAGAAAGGTAAAAGCGAACCCGAGTAAGTAACACGAAGGAAAACATCTTGTGGACAAGAAGAAAATGAGATTCGATATTTTTGTAACACGGTAGATTCATTGCATGGAAATGGAATAGTAGATGGTGCAAAGTAATTACAAGTTCGCAAGAACTGTTACTTCTCAACGACCAAAACCTATTTTTCTCGAAATAGTAAAGGAAAAAACAACTTTTTTTTTTAAATTAACGCGTATCATAACTCGATAAATATTAAATTGGGTAAATACGCAGATAAATAGCATACGTTCCTTCGAATGAATTAATATGATTCGTTCACGAGCCGTCGAAGAGTCAAAACCTTCCGTATAACGAGTAACGAGTGTAAGCAAGCTCAGAGTGTAAACAAGTGCCAGAAATCGAATCTGCTGCGCATACAAGCTTGTATCGTAATCGCAAGCCGGCAATGACAGTGTTCGGTCATCGAGATGCAATAAATGAGTGGTGGACCAGCTTTTTCACCAGCATTTGTTACAACTAGCAGCAGCAGGATTGTTACTACAAAGGCTTCGCTATCCCGTTGCTAAGAACAGTTGACATACCAACACGTAACTATCATGACAACACGACCTACCAAACGTATTATGCTAATGTAGGCAACCACAGTACCGTTGACATCAACGAAACACAAAGTAAACGGGAAACCTTGGTGGACTCCTCACTAACACAATGTACAATGAAGTTAGTATGGATAGTACTGACCCGATTGTCGCATAGCAACAGACAACAATCCGTAAAATCAAAAGAAAGGTAACCGTACTGAATGACTTGACAATCAACGGATTGTTACTAATATTTGCCCTTATATCGGTTTCTAACAGATTTTCTATATTGAGCCGAGATAATGTGCCTGAGAATCCCCAAGTATTAATCAAGTAGAATTATTAATTTTTCCCTCATGATAAAATTTACAAAAGCTGTCCTATCGGATGATGAATTCGTCTGCAAAACGATATTCATCGACTACGTTAAACTTAACACAAGCATGTGTGATGCTTACACAGGACAATAATTCACTTTCTAAAGCTAAACACAAAATAGCTTTCCACACATACCAACCACGAGAAGAAAGAGCTTACAGAGTAGTTATTAAAAATCTACACTATATTGTATCAACGACAGACATACGGAATGAATTAAAAAAGAGAGGCTTCAAAATTGAAAACTTTACTAATATACGAAGAGAACCATTACCTCTATTTTCTGTGGACCAGGAACCCAATGAGAATAACAAGGAGACCTATAACTTAAAATATCTCCTTAATAGTGCAATAGAAGTCTAATCACCGCGTAAAAAGAATGTAATACCTCAAAGCTTTCGTTGTCAAAAATTTGGACACACCAAAAGCAATTGCTCCAAACAATATTATTGTGTAAAATGTGCAGAAAACCATTCCTCTAACGCATGCGATAAGGCAAATAGCAGTCCGGCAAAATACACACCGTGTGAGAGACCTCATCCTGCAAATTACAAAGGGTGTGCCGTATATAAAGAATTGCAGAAAATAAGAGGCAAGTCGATAACAAAAATTTTCCGAAAAGAAGAAAAAAGGTAACATAACATACCCTATGTTTACAAAACACAAAAGATAATGAAGAAGAAATAGAAAACAATAATAATTGTATCGATACTAATACAATACTGCATCAATTCCTACATAAATTTGAAGCCCTCTTTTCGACTAACTTATGAACCAAAATAATATTCTCATAAAGCTACTAATCTAGAAATACTTATAATCTACTAATGGATCGAAATATTAGAATTGTTCTGCGGAACGCGAATAGCCTACCACAATGAAAACAAAAAATCAAAATCTTTCTCACCGAACAGAAAATAGATATACTCTTGATCTTAGAAACACATCTTATGGAGGGAAATTACTTCAATGTTTATAAATACATAATATACTACACTCTACATCCAGATAGAACTGCTCACGGAGACACTGCAATACTTATAAATAAAAGCGAACTAAAGAAGTATTAGGAGGACTTCCTTCAACCCACAGTTATTCAAAAAAAGAACACTCACGGCTTATACTATACACTTAGTTATAACTACGGTATAGTCTATCCAGTCATCAAGTAAAGAAAGATCAATTCGATAACTACTTTAATACATTAAAAAGGCAATCAAAGCAGGAGACGATTTTAATGTGAAATATACGCAATAGGGATCCCGAATTATCAATCCCAATGGCAGAGAGCTGCATAAAACAATATTGTGAAGAGGATATAGCTAAAAGACCGATTTCGCTACTTCCAATTCTCTTAAAACTATTTGAAAAATTACTCCTACAACGACTTAAACCTATAATAAACGTACTGAACTCGACATCGGTTTGGATTTTGAGAGAGACACTCTACCTTGAAAACCTTGAAGAACATAAAGTTTGTTTCACAGCTTTTGCAAATATAAGTCATCGTACAAGTCGAGCCTTCGATAGAGCGTGGAAAACAGGATCACTGTGTAAAGATAAAGAAAAGCTCCCACAAATGCTTACTTCGATGTATTTAAATCATACTCAAGCGAAAGATACTTTCATGTTCAGTATAATGGTAATTATTCTACAAATCCTACCTATTCTAGCTAGTGTTCTCCAAGGGAGTGTTTCGGGTCCAAGATTATATTTTTTATTCCCAGCTAACCTTCCAAAATATAACAGCTATTATAACAACATACGCAGATGATACTGCAATTCTAATATCACACGACGACCCTTTAGAAACTAATCTTCTACAGAAAGTATGAAAAATGGAAAATTAAACTAAATCGAAAAAAGTGAACTAGTATCATATTCACTACAAGGAAAGTTACAAGCGTGAGTATTAAATCAAAGGATGAAGATCTTGCTACAGTTGACTATGTTAAATATTTCGGTATGCACTTGGATGAAAGGCTAACATGGAAAAAGCACATACAAATGAAAAGGAAGCAACTGGATATAAAAGTGAAAAAGTTGTATCGGATACTGGGATACAGATCCCCACTAACATTACGAAACAAAATACTACTGTACAAAGTCGCAATAGTTTCAATATGGACATACGGTATACAACTACAGGGTTGTTGCAAAAAAGCAATTTAAACATTGTCCAGAGGTTCCAAAACAAAGCTCTAAGGACAATCGCAGCTGCTCCTTGGTATATTAGCAGCGAAACTCTTCACCAAGAGACCTATAAGTAAAATACGTAAAAGCACAAATTCAGAAATTTACAATATCACGTAATCGTAAAGTAAAAAATCATCCAAACAAACTTGCCAAATATCTAAAACAAACTGCGAGCACCAGAAGACTGAAAAGGACAAAGTCATCTGACTTGCGGAAATAATATCTATGAAAAGACCATTGGATGTTATTCACACGCATGTGAAACCTA
>JAITYT010000616.1:1863656-1897328 GCA_025433975.1 Liostenogaster flavolineata | reverse complement strand
TCTATCTATCTATCTATCTATCTATCTATCTAACTGTTTATGTATCTGTCTACCTATCTGTCTATCTATCTATCTATCTACTTATCCATCCATCCACATGTACAATTGCTAGAATTAGATTAACGCGTCACTTTATTACATCTAATCTACTGGAAAGTATACATATTTTGTTGAGTAGTTATTGCCATTGCAAAACAAAAGTTTTAACAAAGAGACTCTGCAGAATTATTAAATCACGTACTTGAATCATACAATCCAATTTGTCTGTCATAATTTATATATAAACATAATTTAAAATGGTATAATTTGTTTAAATAATTTAGTAGTAATTCTAGCTTTAAGATATTCACTTCTTAAAGACAATCTTGTATATAAGCGAAGTTCTCATATTTTACTCTGAACTCACCGAAGATCTACAATTCTTCTAAAACGTTGTAGATGAATAACCAACTTGATGTTCACTATTTAACTTCACTTTTTTTAACATACTTCATTAAAGGAGGGTCACGAGCCTAAAATGCTGCGGACTGCTTGATCAAGCACTGTGTCCTTTGATTCACTGGATTGCGTTGCACTACTACCACTACTACCTGGTAATGAATTGGCTGGACGTTTCTTAAGATTAAGAATGCTGTCAATTGCGGATTGTACCTGCGCGGTTATGTCATCGTGTTCGTTATCATTTCCACTTTCGTTATTTATATGCATAGAACTTGGGCACTGAGCTTGAGAATGCAAGGCTAATCCATCTAGGCTATCTGTATCCTCTAAAAGATCTCTTTCAAGATCTGTAGCACTACTCCAACGTCTTTCAAATACAGATGTGGAAGTAGAGTCTTGTTCGCAGGTTTCCTTTGGAATTGTACTTGAAATTCCAGAAAGGCTTGCATTAGGAATATTTGCACGACATTCACCATTTGCTCTTGTTCTTTCAATTTTTGATGCTCTTGTAAGAGCAACATTGATAGCACATGCACCATTACTACCACTGTTACTACTCTTACATTTAAAAGAGTCCGTGGTAGGTGGATACACTCCTAACTCTTTTTGAATCTCCAGCCACTCATCATAATCACCACTGGTACAAGTTGTTTGTTTAATCACTGGTTTACATTCTATTTCTTCATTTGTAAAGTCATCTTCTAACTCGCGTTTTACAGATACATTTCCCAATGCTGGTGATAATTTATCATCTTCTGCTTGCAAACCTGGTTCGACTTTCGGTACCAATGGCTTTTCTTCTTTTTTAAATTCTTCTGCAAATATTTATCTTTTATTAATTGATTATTCTTATGAACAAAATAAAGTAGAGAATTATTATATTTCGATCGAATTATTACGATATTTATTTTTATGACGATTTAAGTAAAGAATAAAATATATTAAAAAATGTACCATTTATTTTGGCCTCTTGTTCTCGCAACCTATTTAAAATACTTTGCTCCTCAGCAACGAAAGTTCTATCAATCATCATTAGTTCTGACGTTCGCACTTCTCTCTATAATAAAATATACATTAAATTATAATGTAATGTAATATAAATTAAAAAATATATTTTAAATATAAAAACAAAATTTTTAGGCAATGGAAATATTTCAAGAGATCTTTTATAATTACATTTCCCCGTTTTACTATTTACCATTATTAGAAAAAAATGCAGCGAATATGAAAGAGAAAAAGTATGGAAACTCTTGACTTATTATACTGTCAACACATACAACACTTTAATGAATGATAATTAACACAAACAACTTTATAGATAACATACAAATACATCATAGACTTTTTTTATGCTTTAAGAGAACATAGGAAATCTTATTGTGTTTCAAAAGCAAAGAAGAAGCAAAAAGAACAAAAACTTGATGCGTAGCTGTAACTATAAAAACAGTTCAACTGTACATTAACGCCATCCTATAGAAATACATCAAGACTTAAATTTATTTTCTTATTCTGTTAACGATTTACCTTAATTGCATTATTTAACACTTAACCAAGCAGTATCCTTTAATTAATAATTTCCTTTAAAGTATCTTTTAATTAATATTGAATCAATCAGTTAAGTGAATAAATATCTTATAATAATCATTTATTATGTTTTTTATTATCTTCAACCTGCTTTAATATTCTTACAATTATCTAATCTTTTTTTTACTTTATGTGCATATTTGAAAAAATTATTACAAAAGTTTATAAATGCCTTGTACAATTACATTTTTCTTACAACATATATTGAATTTTCTATGTGATTGAAACTGATTTCTATTATTATAAGTGTTTTATTGAATAAATAAATTTCAAAAATATACGAAGTATATATTGTAATTCATACCATACTTTCCATCAGGAGAAGATATGTATACTTATTCATCATTGAATTAAATTTAGTTAAAAGATGCTTGGCTGTCTCTTCAAAAATTTCGTCCGCTTTAGCTAAATCCTTGGTGCTAAGTACTTGCTCATTTAAGCAATGGTATCTAACTAATCGTTTGCAAGCATCGCGTTTACTCAAAAATGGTGTATTCACGTCTGGATTTGTTGCACCATTTTGATCCATTTTGAGTTGTTGTTCTAATCTAAAAAGTTAAACGAATGTATATGTCGTTATTATTCTGATATGATTAGTGTTTTATTTACTAGATTTAACAATTATTTATTGTTATGTTTTCTAAAATTTCATTTTCACATTCATATCATACATTTTCAAGATATACGATTATGCACTTACAAATCACTGCGATTGATTTGCCTGCAAATTGGGCTTGATGCAGGTCTTTTTACACCTTGCCTTGGACTTATTAGAGGACTTGAATTACCACTAGGACTAACAAGCTGTTTAGCAGAATTTCCAGTGTTATTAACCGGACTTTGGATCCTTTGTGTTCCTTTGCCAATCATTCTAGGAGAGGCTACCTGGCCTGCAGGAGAACCATTTTGGACTTGAATTTGTATTGGCGAAGGAAGTTCTTGTTTAACTGGACTTGATGTTTGTATATTTGACTTGATATCTAAAGGATCAGTTTGACATTGGGTAGATTGTTGCATCCCTGTTTGCTGTGTTTGAACTGCTGCTAATTGTTGTGCGTTGCTTTGTAAAGATGCTGTAGAGTTATTTGGTGGTGAAAATATTTGCAAATTAGTAGAGGACGGATTAATCATCTGATTTCCATGATTTTGATAGAGCTTGTGCTGTTTTGTGTGCGTCTGATGCACATTCGAATTTGTGGCATTTGGTATACATTGTTGAATTTGCATATTTTGCGAGCCCTAGAACAATATTATTTTATACATAAAATTATATTGTCTATAAACGTTTTTATACCTTTTATTGTTTAAATGTATCTACTTTTGATAAAATATATAAAGTTTTAAGTAAAAATATTTCTTACCGTAAGGTTACTCATATAATTACTGTTTGTACTGTTCTGTAAAGGTGTTGCTGTTATTAGATTCAAATTTTGTGAAGTCATGGGCAAAGTAGCAGTAGAAACTTGTGTTTGTGTTTGAGCAGCTGTTTGATTTTTATATGTATTCTGAGTAGGCAAATTTGTAGCAATTGTTGAAACAACGTTAACACTGAAACCTGTATCAGATCCCTGCAAGAAAAAAGATTTTAATACTCAATAATGATTATATACAATAGTGTTCAAATGAATTTTCGTTTTACTCAGAAAAGAAACATAACTTGATACTAATATTATCAACAAGTACGTATACATGCATAAATGCGCATGGTATATGGTTATGTAAAAAATATTTTTAAACTTTAAAAAATATACTGTAAGAATTTACTTACACTATTAACGGAGTGTGTTGTAGTGCTAACTACTTTGCCACTTGCTAAAATTTTTGCTTGTTCTTGATATAATTTAGTCAAAGTTTGATCGGGTTGTGTACTTGATTTGCGAGCTAAAATAGTTTGTATCTGAGATTGAATATTTTTTAACAATTGTTGTTTTTGAGCAGGCAATTGAATAGTTTGCACTCTCTGCACCATTTGTCCATTTGACGGAATTGATAAATGACCAGATGAAGATGGTACTAAAGGCCCATTTGCAATAACTTGTGTAGATTCACTTTTACTGGGATTTGCATTTTGACATACATTGCTTGTTTTATTAAGATTATCAACCTTTTGCAAACTCGATGTATTTGTTGTTGTTGTTGCTGTTGTCGTTGTTGTTGTCGAAATCGGCCGAGAAACAGTTACAGATTTTGTTGTCTGTTATGAACATAAAATATTATTTTAATTAAGGTTTTAATTAACTAAATACAATAAATATATATATATATATATATATATATATATATATATATATACACACACACGTATACACGCGCTTGTGAAGTTATTAGTATTATATTAATTCAGAAAAGAAGGTAATTAAAAAATATAAAATACATGTTTTTGTCGTACCTGAGTATTTCCAATACTTTGTGTTGTAACAGCTACTTTGGTACGTTTTACAATTTTTGCTTTTTTCGGTTGATTATTACCCAAATTTCTTATTTGTTGCTGATTTAAATTATCAATAAATTGACTAGGAAAGCCAGAATTTTGAATTTGTATATGATGCGGCATCTGTGATGGTGCAGCTTGTACAACTATATTCTGAATATTATTTTGAATTGTAGGTGCTCCACCAGAACTATTCACTATTATCTGACTCGTTGGTGTGTTAATCTGTACACCTTGTAAATTCTGATTATTTGCGTCTGGCTCGCCAATGACTATTTTTTGTGTTTGATTTTGGTTTTGTGTTTGACTTGTAGCATTTAATTGTCCAGCTAAAAATTGTTGTAGTAGTTGTTGACTAATTACTTGCATCTGTCCATTTGCATTAGCAATTAGTAACTGATCATTAGGATTTAAATTACTTAATGCGTTTAAAATTTCTGGTGTAATCTTCGGTGCATTATTTAAGATATTATTAGCTGCAGAATTAAGTATATTACTACTCTGTGAATCTATTTTTTGTGGTTCATTTTGTTGAATTGTATTAGTCACAGGAGAGTTCGTAATAAGAATATTTTGATGCTGATTACTTTGTTGGGTATTAATACCTTGTTGAACAATATTTGCAGAATTTTGAGACTCGTAATGTTGAGCATTTACCGATGAAAACGTGTTAGCGGCAACAACTTTTTGTTGTTGCACATTTACATTTTGTTGAACACTGGTATTTTGTAAAACTGCAGATGTGTTTTGTTGTTGCAAACTAGTCATTACATTTTGTTGCGCCATTGATACATCGTTTATCCCAGATTGTAAATTTTGTTCTATATTTTGAATATTGCCAGATGTGTTTTGTTGTAAAACATTAATAGTATTTTGTTGAATGCTAGAATGTTGTTGTAACACATTCATACTATCGTGCTGCATAGTATTACAAGAGCTCTGTTGTAACATATTCATTGAATTATGTTGAATATTGGAGCCAGATGTTTGTAAATTCTGTTCAAATACATGTTGTACATTTTGAGTTTGCACTGCTTGTGCAGTAACTTGTTGATGTTGATTGTGTTGATACAATGTAGATTCTTGTTGCAAATTTAATGAGTCTTGAGAATTTGTTTGCTGGAGATTAGAATTATTTTTCACATGCTCATTTGTTACAGTTGAATTATTCAATAACGATTTTTGAATATGAGTACTTTGTTGCGATTGTTTGTTCAAATTTTGGCGTACATTGGTGCTCACACACGCATTTGTAAGACGCATTTGACTAGATTTTTGTGTGGAGACTGCAGTTTGCTGATTAGCATTTAATTGATTTGTATTTGATAACCGCGTGCCTTGTACGGTAAATGTAGAGTAAGGTTTTGCTGATAAAACATCAGAAGATGCAGGAATATTATTATTTGGCGATAATAAAGTAGTATTCGATGATTGAACATTTTTTGATGTGTGTATAAATTGCTGTACATTAATGTTTTTAGATTGTATATCCAGAGTTTGTAAAGATCCCTGACCACTTTGATGTCCGATATTTGACGTAGAATGCAATTCTTGAGACAGGCTCGTTATTTTTTGTGGGTTATTTACTTTAGAACACGTCTGTATTTGTTGTGGACTTGCAGTACTTAAATTTTGCGAACATGTAGAATTAACATTGGTTGCAGTTTGATTAATAGAAGGTAAAGGCGATTTTACATATTTTTGTCTATGAATCGTATTGCTTTGTGTAGTTTGTGACACTGGTTGTGCTTGTCCAAGAAGGTGAGAAATAATTTGTGAATTTTGCCCACCACTTTGCGTTAAAGATCTTATCAAAGCTTGAGCAGTTGCTTGATCTATTTCTGGTTGATTTGGTTCTGGGGTGTGATGTAATACAACTCTTCCATCTTCTCCAACTGCCAATCGTAATTGTCCCGATATTGTATTCTGTACAGGCATTTGAAGCTGTGCAACAAGCTGACTGTTGAAAGTTTGAGATCCAGAAGGTTGGGTATTCGTTGTATTCGTTACAGGTACTTGTACCACATTTTGGGGCATACAATTAGGTATGGTTACTTGATGCGATGAAAGCTGATTTAAATTTTGTCCTGAACCAGGTTCTGCCTGAATTTGACACGGAACATCTGATTCAGTTGTCAGGTCACTATCAAAAATGTCATCATCATCTCCAATCCCAGATATTTTCATAATACTAGCTAAATCCAATTTAGGTGGATCGTCATCTTTTCTTTTAGCTTTCTTCTTTTTTTTTGCCTTTTTCTTCGGCGGTGGTAATAAATTATGTTCGACAACATTTTGCGTGCAAGAAGTATTACCAGATGTATTGCCAGAATTAACTTGTGTAATTTGCGGTTGAGGACTTTGTACCATTGCATTTTGAATAACAATAGAGTTACCAGAACCTGTATTAGCTTAAAAAAAGAAACAAAAAGAAAACATAAAAATACAGTACCAGCTAAAAATTATTTTTATTAAAATATTATAGTCAAACATTTTTATAAATCATTATAATATAATACATTCAACATAAAGATTATTGTAGTTGGACTTACTACATAATTATAGCAGTTTTTTGTTTATACGAATGTTGATATATTTTAGTACATTATAATTCATTGCTTTAATTGTAATAAAGTAATGAAATAAATGCTTCAAGTAGTACTAAATTTATAAATCTTCCCAAATAAAACCATAAACATCCTATGCACTTCTAAGTTTTAAAAATTGATCAATATTATAATGATTTATTCTATTAAAACTCATTATAATATTATATTATATCGTATTCATCATATTAAAACGCATAATTAATAACTCATTGTCACATTCTATGTATCGTTATCAATAAATAGTATTATCGTTTTAAAAAGTACTGCGAAATAAATATGTATATACAATATGTAAAATGTAAAAATACAATGTGTACTAAATGTACTTTGCAAATTACATATTTGATAAAACAAAACTAGTAACTATGACAGAACAAAAGATGAAAAATAAAATACATCTTTTTATACAAAATTTGATTACAGATACTATTCAATATTTCACAATAATTTTAATTACTTACAATCATGACTTCTTTTTAAATCTTTTTATTAAAAATGGTTTTTACGTAAAATCTGTTATTTAATCATTTTCATAGAAACTATCCGAAGTAGCAATTTCAATACGTGCTAATATTATCAAGAGCATATATTAAACTGACTGAAATGTGCCAAGTCTTATTTGAAAAAAAGTAATCTTTGTTTCCTAGAACTGCGTTTAATTTCATGGAAATATCGTGCATGAGATAAGAAGCGTTACTTGTAAACAATTAGAGGTAGCATTCAACAGAATTATAAGAATTACTGGAAGACAAAAACAGCTATAATTCGGAAACAAAGTCATATCAAGCATATATTTAAATGAACTATTTTCTTTATTTTCGCATACTGAATCTATTTCCAAAATTATGCCCACATATTCAGATGTACCCTGTATATTTGCATTGTATTTTACTTAAATCATATTCACAAGTTATGTATTATAAGAGAATTAAATACATATTTAATTTTTTTTATTTTTCAGAAAAATAAATTAAATGACTTCAAAATTAATTGACAAGAAACGTACTAAAATATTCAATAAAAACGAGAATGAAAATGTTTGACTGTTAAAGATTCGTGCACCATTAGCAATAATAATTATTGATATAAGTTTTATTAAGAATATAATATATTCATGGCATGTAACTTACATGATGCAGGGCTAGAAGGAGTATGTCTAATCACTGGGGATGCTGTGGGAGGAAAACCATTTGGAACGGCAAAAAATGTTGGTGTAATTCCTTGCAATTGCATACCCTGAGCAGTCACAACTCTTACTAATTGCTGTTGAGTTAACTGTAAATGTAAATTATGTATATTATAATAGATATATCATATTGTTTTTCAGAGTAATTATAATTTTTAAGTTAATTATTTAATACCTTAAATATCTAAATAAAAAAAAATTATTTAACTAAAAACGTGTTAGTGGAAACCTTATATCATATATATTAAAATTATAAATTTATTTAGTTATAATATTTATCTTTTTGATACTATAACACGTTATATGTAAGACATATAAGACCTCTATATTTAACATAAAACAGAAAAAAATAGAGAGAAGAAGGAGAAAGAAAGGAAAGAATGGAACATATTATCATATTTTCAAAAATTTGTAAAAGCAATGGTTATGATTTTAAACATGAAAATGCATAGCCGAATAGATGAAACCATCACCTGTGCGGTATGCGCTTGTTGCTGGGCACTCGCTGGCGTTCTTAATATGAGTTGAACACCACCTGGTTGCTGCTGTACAATAACAGGTCCAGTCGATGGTAGTACCTACATAGCAAATGTCATAAACATGAAGCATAAAGCAATTATTCATAATGGCAGTTACGCACAAAAGCTATCACATTAGATATCAAGCGTTTTGAAATATTGCTGTATAAATATTTGGAAGACAGACGTAAATCTAGACAATTAAATATAATGAAATGATCATTTAATGAACATGCAAGTGATAAATATCGGAATATGTAAAAAAGAACACATAATGACCTGATTTAGCAAAAGACCCTGTGCTGTTGGTATCATTGTGGCAGTTGTAGGATTAGGTTGCGGACCAGCAAGAACAAGCTGGGGCTGAGTCTGCTGCGTTACCTTCATTCAAATAAAATATATTTCAGAAAAATATCAACAACTCTTTGCAGTTACATATTTTGCTTTTATATCTATTTTTAAGAGAGTATGGTATAATATTTTAACATGGTTGTACGATATAGTATTTAAACTATGGTATCTTAATTATAAGATAAATCATTAATATAAAAAAACCTTTGCTAAAAATGTTATTGTCTATATTCGATTCTAAATTTTATTTTGTATTATAAAAATAGTTTTACCAAAATGATGAAAAGTTACATATGTATATCAGGATTACCTGATTAGTGATTGTAGTTGTAACACGTTGTGACTTTTGTTGCGAATTGCCACTTTGTTGATTTGGTGGTTTTGGTAAAATTTGGGGTGGTTGTTTAGCTGGTTTTGTAGCAGCAATTTGGATTTGTTGATTTCCAAAAAGATGTGTTCTTGTCACCAACTGCGTAGGTGTAGATTGATATCCCTGTGGTGCACCATGAATTATTTGCAATACCTGCATTCCCTGTTGCAAAATTGGTGTGTTAGGTCTAACCTGAAATCACAGTATATTCTATTAGATATATTCATCTTACATTCAACAGATGGATTTAAATGCATAATTATTACATATGCTCTTGTAAATATTCATTTATTATTTTATTACCATATTAATTTCAAATTATTTATAAAATATATTCGTGAAAAGCAAAATTATATATTGAATGTAGAATAATAATGAAATAAAGTAAATAAAATTATTAATTCATTAATAACAGGATATTTCAATTTTCTTATGTTTTTAAAACAATATCGAATAAACAAATGCATTGTGCATTAACTGTTTGAGCATTACAGGTGGTTGTAAATATACATTTGGAAAATTTCAAGCAACATATTATAAAATGATAAAACATAAATTATAAAAGTAGAAACAGTTGAATAATATAACGTATGCTTACCACTGGTGGACCAGGACTACCTCCAGGAGCTGGACTTCTATTGTTCATAGAATTATTGCCACTTAATAAGTGAGGGCTTTTAGCAGGAGGATATGGACTAAGTACAGGACTTTGTATTTGTCCAACACTCATTGGGCTTTGCATTGGGCTTTGCATTTGTACATTAAAATTACTATTTGTAGTTGATGTTCCTCCTGGGCTTGGACTATTTCTATTAGATTGTATAGAATTTGATGCTGGACTCCTAAGTAATAGTCTATTTGGACTAGGACTTGGTGTTGGTGGTGCAATATTTGATGCTGGACTTTTCAATGGCATAGAAAATGGACTACCTGGAGAACTAATGTTCTGACTCTGAATAGTTTGCATCGATTTAACAGTATTCATGGTACTGACTACATTTGTTTGAGTCGTGCCCGGCAATGTCACTGATGAACTTAAAGCAGAGCTTATTCCTTGAGAATAATGTCTTTGTGGTTGAAATCCAGTTGATTGAGAAGAACTTAAAGGAGAAACATGACTTAGCGGCATGCTTGATTCATTAGAAGTGGATATATGTTGCATATTAGATGTCGATATATTAGACAAGTTAGAATGCATTGTTCCAAGATGTGAAATGGGTAAATTTACACTTGATGCGTTATTCACATTTGCTGTACTTGTATGGATTGATTCGCTTGGAGTACTTGTAAATATACTGGAACTCGATAAAGTTCCAGTATTTGAGATCTGTGCAATTGTAGAAACATTACAATTGGAGTGCTGTGATATAGCAGAATTTGGTACGTGTGCAATATTTGATCCAACGATGTGTGGAGCAATGCTTTGAATGCTCTGCATAGCTTGGAATGGGAATTGTGCACTACTGGAATTCAGACTAGTTGGTGTCAATCCTGTTGCCAAAGCATTTATAGATCGATTTAATCCTTGATTTATACCAGAATTTATACTGGTTGTTGATAAATTGGTGTTTAAGTTCTGATTAATTGTAGTTAAACCAGATACACCAGAGTTTGTAGCATTAAAGTTTGTACTTAAAGTGGTCAGATTCTGATTTATATTTGAACTTAAACTCGTTAAATTTGGGTTCACATTAGATAATCCAGTATTTACACCAGTCAATGCAGAATTAATGTTTGTGGAATTCAATGCATTGATTCTATTTATTCCAGTGTTTATACTATTCAGGTCTTGTCCAAGACCAGATAAACCACTGTTAATACTGTTTGAACCAATATTGGAATTTAGATTTGAATTTATAGCGTTTATGTGATTTAAATTAGGATTTATTGTTGTCAGTCCTGTGTTTATACTTGGTAGGCCCAGATTAAGTAAAGGATTTGACGTAGTAATAACATTAGATGTAAGTGATGTAAGGCTAGTATTTAAAAGTGATAATGGCAATCCCATATTAAGGCCCACCCCAAAAGTGGGGGTGGCCGGGGGTAGGCCCATACCAGTCCCTGAGGGATTTATGGTACCCTGATTTAACTGATTTAATTGGTTTACGTAGACTATGTGATTTCCAGCAGTAGATCCATTTCCTTGGTCTTGTGACTGCAATACAAATCATTTACACATATTCTAAAAAATCTAAAATTTTTTATGTATATATTTATTATATTAATTTGTTTCTTTTTTCTTCAATTTTTATAGATGTCTTTTCTAGAATTTATAAATTACATCCAACTATTCATCATATATAAACCAATATACTTTATTATATATTAATTTATAGAAACTTCAGTATCTTTAAATATTTTCTTTTTAATAAACATGAAAATATATTGCAGGACTTTGAAACAAAAATTAAGTAGAACCGATTTTAAATAATAATGATAATTAACTTAATAAAGACTTACACTATTCGATGGTTGTTGCACAGCAAATGCCAGTGACTGACCTCGTGCGTTATGAGTTTGCAATTGCAGCTGTTGTAACTAAAAAGGGACCAAAAACGAAAATGAACTAGTAAAAAATAATTAGCGGTAACAGTAGATAATACATTAATTATTTAATATTTACAAATTGTTGTATTTTTTCTAACAAGAATCTTTTTTATTTATGATGTAAACTCATTCAAAATTATGTAAATTGTAAGTAAGAAAGTGATCTTTTTGTAAAATACATAGATAAAATAAATCATACTTGTTGATGAGTCAAAACTGCAACTGGGTTATTTCGACGTACAGTCGGGGAAGTTGTGGAGGATACTGAGTCCCCGAGAAGAGGGCGTGTCTGAGGCTGCTGCATGCCCACGCAGCCCCACTTTACTCAGGGTAGCGTGTAGCCACCTTTTTAAAACTTCTGTTTTCTTCTCTGTAGTTATCTATGTGAATGAAAAATATATATAATATTTGTTTTTTGATTAGTAAGAATAATATAAAAATATCAATATTTATCTGTATTTATTATTACATATCAATGTAATCGAAGATGTTAAATCATTTTTATATTAAAATATTATCTTTATTGTTATGTAAACATAAAATATAATTTAATTCATATAAAATAATTTTTAAAATGATAAAAATGAAAGAAAAAAAAACTTGATGCTTTAATCTTATATTATATGCTTTAAATAGCTTTAAAATGTGCTTTAAAAAATTAATTTTTGAAATAAATAAGTCAAAGTAAAGTAATAAGTAAATTTTTGAAATAATAAGCTTTCTACTATACACATTTTAATGTATCAATATAATTGCTTATTTAAATAAAATGTTATTAAAAAAATATTATATCAAAACAAAAGTAGAAAGAGATATACACTTACCACTTATATTTTGTTTACAAAAATTGAATTATGTTTGCGCTTCTGCGCCACTCAACGCGTCTGCGACCTACGTCTCCTGTTCCTGTCATGCATGTAACTTCGTATATCTTCTGTCACTTAGGCTTTTCTTTTGAAATCTTCCAATATTCTTATATTTACATATATCGGCACAGTTTTATTTTCAAATCACATTTCTTTACAAACTGTATTAGTATATTATAATAACTTTGTTGCATATTGCAAATAGTTCTGTTTCGAACTACATTATCCGTTAAACAATAGCTGCACAATTGCATTTTGTACATAGTTTAATATCTTAATATTAAAGTACATCTGCTGCAAAATTGCATCCATTTATAAATACAATAAAACTGCTTTCTTTTGTATCATTTTACGTGAAGCAGATGTAATGTAAAGTGAAATAAATTTTATAATAAATAACTTGAACTTTTTAATCGAATACTATCCCATGTCCAAAAAATAACTCTTTGACATTATTTAGTAATCCAAATATAGTAAAATAAATCGTGTCCATGCATATTGTTTATGGGTTGTAAAAATAGGAGGAAAAGATACTTTTTCTTCCAAGCACATACAAAAATGTCACATATGGCCACTTTCCTCGAGTAGGTCCAATGTTTGACTTTTTCCCTATAACAACCAATGATAATATGTTAATTTCGACGAATATCTCTACTAAAAAGAACAATATTATCAATTATCTTACATCATTTAAAAGTACTATTCATATAAAATATCGAAAGTCTAAATTATTAAATTAGATGTGAAAATAATCGCATAAAATACTAGCGACTTAAGTGATGAGAAAACAACGATTATCAATGTTATTAATATAAACACATTTAGAGATAAAGTAAATTATTCTACGATTTTGTACTATCGATACAAAATATTCGGGTTTTAAACCAAAATTCGACAGCTGGCAGCATGTTTTGAGGTTATAATTCGTATGCATGTGTGCACGCATACGTGCTGCACAAGCTACTTACACACTTCCCGAGAATTATATACATCTCACTCTCACTCATAGCTATCAGCGGCGCGCGGTAGCACACAACAAAAGCGCAACTGACAAGGCGTAAACAAAAGAAAAAACAAGCATTCGTACAAAATTTGTCAATTTGAATGTTTGATATAGCTGAGAACGGTATGCACAATTTGCGCGTATCATATTCACACCAAAAAATGAGAATAGCGTCTTGATGAAAAATTGTCAATATTACCTCCGCGAACGCGGTTTTGCCACCCGTGTTTTCTTCTTGCGTTTTTTTTAATTTTTCACGTTTCCTCTAGTATGATATCAAGTCTTACCACATCTGATCGTTTGCACAAAAACGAAAATAACATACACAACACGTTCGTATTGAAATTTTGCACTGAAAATAATAAACTTTTCAAGTACACGACAGACCCAAGTACGCGTTACACTATTCGGTGGCAACGGCCATCATGTATTTGTCAAGGCTGCCATTAGCACAAGTCCATAAAATCCCAGAACTTTTAACATTGGCGACACCTTGGTTAAGATATTGTAACTTTTACGTGATGCATTTGACAGATCCTCTAT
The DNA here is from genome assembly GCA_025433975.1 of Liostenogaster flavolineata. Classification (NCBI taxonomy): domain Eukaryota; kingdom Metazoa; phylum Arthropoda; class Insecta; order Hymenoptera; family Vespidae; genus Liostenogaster; species Liostenogaster flavolineata. The sequence goes on along the minus strand of JAITYT010000616.1, from coordinate 1,882,879 downwards.
GCTGATTGGATAACACTTGATCCGTAACCAATCAATGTGCAAAATGAATGTCGATTTCAATGTAAAATACTTTTAAAGTACGTTCATACACACTTTCCTACGCGTTTATTTTCTACGATTGAAACTATTATTGCATACTATCGACTTGTATATTCATGTTTAATCATTTTATCTTATTGAGCAGTAAGGTGTGCAATGAGATTTATTTTCACAATTAATTTTTATAAATTAATAATAATAACGAATAAAAACTTTGTACATTATATTTATTAACATTAACTTTTATTTATCTGTTTTGTCAATCATTGAATTTATAATAATTAAATAAACTACAAAAAATTAACATTTGTAACATTCATTAGAGTGAAATTAAAAAACTACAGTCCAGTCCGCAAGAAAGTCAAGAAAATGTTACAAGGAATGTTATAAATGGTTATAGAAAAAAGAGGGTAAAGATTATGCCACAAAAGAAAAAAAACTAAAAAAGTAACAATATTGCAATGTTCGTTTGAAATGTTTTCAAAAATTGCATAAAATTAAATAAACAATTGTTTATAATATTGAGTTGAAATAAAATAAATCCTACTTTCTCAATTAATATACGTTAAATTCCCAATATTTTAATTTTTAATTATATGGAAATTTTTTTTATTTACTAAACGAAGTAAATTGTTGATGGTACGCATCGCATGATGAAATATTCAAGTGCGAGCCACCGGTGGTACGTGCCGCCTGATAAGACATTGTGCGAGCCACCGGTGGTACACGTTGGCGTGATTCAGTTGAATTTCTTGCGGGGCCCAAAACTGATAGTCGAGCGTACGAAGGTAAACGCCAAGAGAAAAATATAAAAAAAGACTATACACATCGCATTAATTATCCGAAATCATCTCAAATATATTTGGACTGTTTTAGCTAATACCATGCTACGTAATTTAATGTTATATTTTATTTTAAATATAAATTTATATATGGTACACAATATGTTAGATAAATAACCAAACTTTTTAGATATACAATGAAACACATATACTATGCTGGGAAGTTAATATTCATTCAAAATAGGTTCCACTAGAAAGTTCGATTATTTATCTAACATTTATTTGTTTAATTTTTTTTATTTTATATATTTTATATTTGCATGTGCTAATTTCAATAAATACCTGTGTTACAAATGAAGTTTTTCTTTAATCACAATTTATTTTATAAGGCAATACATGGTGTAGATTTTACTGAAAATTGTACTTTTTTACATACAATTCTGCTAAAAATGCAGATTTAATTTTTTTTTTAATCCTTCGTTCAATCACGAGTTATACTTACCTACTAACAGAAAATATTTGATATTTTGATTAAGATAAAGCTATCACGAGTTATCCTGACCATTGTGAGGACTATTTTTTAAGGGGTCTCTGAAAACCAGATTTCAAAGGCTGGATTTCCAAAATTTTATACAATATTGTTCGAATGTTGCTCTTTTTGACATAATGTTTTCATAATGACATAACAAAGATAAAGTTTTATACAAATTTGAAAAATAAAATTTATTTGCAAATTTTGTGAATATATTTTAATTATTACATTTTATTTAAATCATTAGTTTCGATTTTCATTTCATTCTATAAGTAATTACATTTTAATATTTTTAATACGTGCATTTTGATATCAACTTATAAACAATTCGAACTAGGGTTTTATACAGCAAATATACAATAAATATAACCTATAAATATGTTAAACAGTAAAAGGAAAGGAAGATATCAATTACCAAATGATAGCTTTGTTTAAAAAATAATACCTTGTAATAATTCCTCGAGTGTAATAAATCCAACATTTTAGTTCACTATTTTCAGTTTTCCAAACCATGATCTGAAATAAAATATGAAAAATTCAGATAACATAATATTTATATACAAATATATAGATGTAACATAATCTTACACTGTTGATAATTATGAATTAATTTAATTTCAAAATAATTGGAAAGTGAGAGTTAATATATTATCCAATACAAAAAAAAGATAGAACACAATAATGTAACGATAATCATCACACAAATTTTTGTAATTTCTTGAGTATCACTTGGTTTTTTTGTTGGTCGTTTTTGTGCCTTTGACACGTGCTCTGTCTCTTCTTTAGGGTTTTTTGAATCTTGTAATGCGTGTTTCTAGAAATTAAAAGTTATAATAATATTTAATTAAGAATTAATCGGTAAGATTGATAGGTATAACCAATAATAAACACAAAGACTGATATAGTATTTATCAGTTTTAATGAACATAACCTAACATAAACAAGAATTATACTTAAATGATTAATATAGATAAGGTGACCAACTTTTTCCAACGAAAAGGACATAATTAAATTAAAAAAACAAATATTGCAAAAAAAAGGTAATTAGTTTATTTTCATTGAATAATAAACTAACAAAAATTGCAACTGTTGTATTTTTTAGAGTGATTTTCTCCCCGATTATACCAAAACAAAATTACTACCTACATAAAATTTAAAAAACGGTCTTTTCATCATTATAGGAACTATTTGTTATTAAATATTTAGAGATCTACATATCGAAACGGAGGACATACTTTTCGAGGGAGGGTAGAACTTCCAAAAGGAGGGCTGTCCCCACCCTAAAGGAGGACAGCTGATCACCTTAATATTGAGGCATACCATTTTTTTTAATGTCTTATATTTTTCTTGAAGCATTAACTCCTCTTCTGTTAAATTTGAAGGAAATTGCATGTAATCCATACTTTGCATATAATAAAACAGATGAATTCAATCTTTTAACTTAAGTCAACTTTTAAATATGCCGCGACGCTTACTCGTAATTCTATAAATAAATCAAAACTATTTAAGGTACCAAATATTCCTCATTTTTGTGTTTCATACGGCACAATACCATGAAACGAAATCAGTTCTTTATTTTATTTTTATATATGACTATTATTTATTTTACGATTTTACAAAATAACGCGAATGGCGCTACTTTACGATTATCGAGCGCGCGTGTTTCTCAGTCGGACAACGGTTAAGGCGGTCATATAAATATCGAATTCACCGAGACGAGTGAACGATTACAAGCTGTTGTTGCCGACAGGTAAATAATACGATAAGAAAATCAAAACAAACAAGACTTGTTTATTAAGGTCACAATATCTTAAAACAAAGCTTTAAAACGGCGGTTACACTGATAACACGGGTACTACGAAACCGTATAATTAGAATTAAATTATAATTAACGAATGGTCAGTTCCGAATAGAGGAGCGAAAAGATTCGATCGCGGAAACGACTCAAGAGGGTTCGACCGATGCGAGCGTAAGAGAACGCGGACGCTTTTAGGGTTTAGGCATCGCGACGAACGCGACAAGGCCATCACGAATGCGCAGCGCGAGACTAGATGCATCAGCTGGGGAATTCTGTGCGCGAACTTTTAACTCGATCTAAACTTACTCAAAACTCGTATGAAATAAAGAAATTGCCGGAGTAGGTACTCACTTTACTGGAATACGTTCGTACAGTAGACGGTTCAATGAAGGAATGAATGTTCTCCGACGGTAAAGGTAATCTCCACGTCTTAACGAGTCGAGACCCGAGCGTCATTCCTTCGGAGCGGAGGGGAACTCAAGCTGTGAGCGTCATGACAATGGCGGCTTCCCACAGGCTGGAAGCTGTAAACGTTACACAGTGGCGGGTCACCACCGGCTAGCGCTATAAGTGCCACCTGTTAAACGATAGTTGTATCCGTCTTTTTTATTTCAAACGCACCATGGTTCATGGTAATTGGATAACAGGTGTTATCTCAGACGTATTTTAAATAGTATGTTTGGTGCTTATATCGTAAGAAACACAATGGAACAAATAACAAATACTAAATTTTATTTTAAACTTGGAACATAATGTATCCAGACGTACGAATTGTTGATAAACGTTTATGGTGATGATTTTTCGTCTCGAACACAAGTTTATACTTAGTTTACACAATTTTAAAGTCGGTTTAGGGATTGCGAGTCGTGCTGAATTAATTGAAAAAGTTCATTAAGTCATTGCTATCGATGGAAATATTATATATCGGACCGATTATTTATAACGCCGCAAACGCCCAAAATACCAGCAGACTTTTCTCTTTTTAATACAGCATAATCGCGGTGCGCTGTTATATCTTATTCCAAAGATAAGAGAAATCGTACGAGAATCCCTCGTACTTCGTACTTCTTAAATTCCACCAGAATTCTTTTCCTTGGTCACATCAGCAAATCCTTATATTAATCCGGAACGAAATATCGTTGATTCAACGGGAAAACTATTCCGAGATATTCGAATTACCAGTACAAAAACTATAAACCATTTAGAGGTCAATTATTTAACCTCTAAAATAAACGAAGAAGAGTAAACAGAAAAAATCAACGAACTTGAACTGGATCTATGTACTTTATTATTTTTGATTACAACTATATTGATAGTGTATTTCGATAATACTCGAACGAAAACGTACTATTGTCATTGGAATTACTTTAACCTTCTGTAATAATAAAAGAGTGAAACCTATTTTTAAATTAGGTGTTGCTACACCATATTCATCATTTTCTGTTATCAAAATTTATTATCCATCCAACTCTACTTTATATTATGATATCCATTATGCAATTCATCATTCAATTGTAAAATTCATATCATGAACTACCACCTATCGCCTGCCAAAATATACCTGAAAATTACATCGAGAAAAAACCGTTATATATAAAATATTATTTCAATACGCTATTCCATCGTTTCATATTTGGAAATTGATGTTACAATATAAAATTTAATATTCGATGAATAGATATTAATTTCATTTATTATTTTTTAGAACTTTTTATAAAATTATATATAATACACAAAATTATCAATATCAATTTATATCTTAATAATGTAGTTCTTATATAAAAACTTTCAAATTCTATTGTAATTATTACTTCTAAGTGCGTTTAAATGATACATTATGAATTATAAATGGCTCTCAAAAATAATAACTATATAAACACAAGTGTATCATAAATTGATTTATATGCGATCAATGACTATAGAATTCACGATTGACAGCTGTAAATGTATATTTTATCATACCTTTATTTATTGAAATAAATCGTCCTTGTAAACTTTAAGGTCTCTCCTATCTTTATATGCACTTTTTTGAGAGAAATTTGCTGCAATAAGTGACCATAATGAACTTGACGATGCATCAGTCGTAGATTCTATTATTGGCTGTCTTCTGGCTAATGAAACTTTTAATTGAATGGAAGATACCATACTACCATCCATTTCACTTATTGCTCTTTCGGCTGATTCCGATTTGTCAAATGTCACAAAACCACGACTAAAAACAAAAACTTGTAACATTAAAAAGCTTCTTATTTATTTGTATCCAGATATTAAAATTTATCAATTATCTGAATTTTTTAAGTAATCTAGTACTAACTTTTTTTCTGCTTCCATAGATATATTAATAATGTTCCCAAAAGTCTGAAAGTGCTTCTTTAAAAAATCCTCCGATATTTTATAGCCATACACAAATATCGTATTACCAGCACGAGGTTTAATTTCTTGCTTTGATGGTGGTTGCGCATCGGCTTTAGTTCGATCCTCTGTATCTTGAGCACTAACAAAACTATCGTATAGATCTTTTACCCTTGGCCTGGCAGCTTCAGTTTCTTCCTCTTCCAATTGTGTAGCTGAAAAGGGCTGATAAGAGCTGATCGTTTTTTCTGTACTATTTAATTTTCTTTCCAAACCACGAGGTCGTTTGAAAGATTGCTCTGGCTTTTTAGGTGTCTTAGGTGCCGTTATAACGCCAGATTTTATTAATTTTATCGCAACTTCTCGAGCATCTCTAGCTTCTGTTGGTCGTTTCGGTACCTGAGGTATGCGCTCTGTATTTTGCTTAGGAGCTTTTAAATCTTGTAATGCCTTTTTCTAGAAATTAAGGGTTACGATGATATTTAAAAAGAATTAATCGATAAGATTAACAAGTATAAACGCAAAGACTGATATAGTATTTATCAATACTAACGATACCTAACCTAACATAACCTAACATAAACAAAAATTATACTTAGATTAATATTGAAACGTACCTTCCTCTTTAATTTCTTATATTTTTCTTGAAGCATTAACTCCTCTTCTGTTAAATTTGAAGGAAAATGCAAATAATCCATGCTTTGCATATAATAATAATGACACCAATGAATTCAATCTTTTAATTTAAGTCAGCTTTTAAATACGCCGCGACTCGTAATTCTATGAATAAATTAAAACTATTTAAAGTACCAAATATTCCTCACTTTTTTTGCTTATACGGCACAATACCATGAAACAAAATCAGCTCTTTATGACTATTATTTATTCTACGGTTTTACAAAATGGCGTGAATGGCGCTATTTACGATTGCTGCACGCGTGTACTTCCCGCTCGGACTACGGTCGTTAAACGTGGTCGTGACAAATGTTGAATTTACCGAAAGGTCCGAAATGACGAGCTGATGTTGACAACAGGTAAATAATACGATAAGCAATTTACACAAACAAGAATTTTAACTCGATCAAAATCCTTCTCGAAACTCGTATGAAATAGAGAAATTGCCGGAGTAGGTACTTACTTCACTAAACGTCCGTACAGGCAATGATTCAATGAAGAAATGAATGCTCTGATAGGAAAGGTAATCCTCATTCTTAAATAGTCGAGACCCGAGCGCCATTCTTCCGGAGCGGAGGGCAGTCGAAGCTGTGAACGCCACAACAATGGCGGCTCTCCACAGGCTAAGGCCGCGATCGTCTGTGCATTTTTTGTGCCACATTAGTTAAACAAAAACCAAGAATTCGTTTGAATTTTTTAACAACAAACAAATTCGTATCGTCGATCATCCATCATATTCGTCTGATCTATCACCGTGCGACTATTTTCTTTTCCCTAAAGTGAAAATTGCCATGAACGGAGCATTTTATGAAGATGTTGCTGTTATTCAAGCACCCGCGACACAGGTATTAAATAACATTCCGAAAAATAAGATTAAAAAATCCATGCATGCATTAGTTAACCGTGTTAAACGATATATTATATCACATGGGAAAACATTTTAACCTTTTCCCTGTACTTATTCATTCTTTTGAACCACCATCAGCTAGCGCTCTAGGTGCCCCAAAGCGGTGAGTCACCACGGGACTACCCCCTCCTAATAAAAAGACTAATTTATTGGGGCTTTATGAACAAAATTTTTTTACAAAATTTATATAAAATAGCCTAATGCCTACAAAATTTCCGTTCACAATCTCACATTAGCCTCTATTTACTATTGGATTAACAATTAAGATTACACACTGCATCATTCGTTACATTCCATAGATTCATACAGGTTTAACAATACGTGTCCTTATGATTATTTAATACTAAATGTGCATGTTTTTTTCTACTTATACATTTAATCATTACATTGACTTACTCGTCGGCTGTTCTCCTACAGCCACTTATAGACTTTATTTGTACATGTAATGTGAACGATACCCCCTTGCGTGCATACGTTTCGACCATGACAGGGCTGTTAGGCAGACTGATAGTCGCCAAGGATAGATCCGCTATCTGTTGTAGAGAACCAGATAAAATTTACTGAGATTTCGTATACACGCCCCGATATTGACTGACTTTGTGACTTGGGTGTGCATTACTTTTTCATAAAGATATTGGGATCTGGTGAGAAATCCTTTGGAAGAAAAAATTCCCCTACCAGGCGAAGTACCACAGATAACGATTAGGTCCAGTTGTGTCCATACGCTTTTAACACGTGAAGCCATTGTTCAACCACTTCGTTCTACGTTCCAGAAATTTAGTAGTGCAAACACATTCGCAGTCTATTAAAGTAGCATCACAAAAAAATTAGATTTAAACTGGAGATCTTAATCAATCGTAATGACCTTAGTTGAAACCATGCGGTTCGAGCACTACATGGCGCGAAATTTTCAATTGCTGGCACGGGACATAACTTTTGCATCACCGGACAATGTCTTGATCCATTTTCAGTCATATATTTCTTCTGGATATTGTGACTTGTGATTTTCGCACTGGAGTGCACAGAATCGTGAAATTGGTGAAGAAAAACTCAGCCACAGAGGAATGTATGGTTGAACAACCTCTCCAGGTGCTTCACACCAGAATTTCAGCTGACTTGGATTCCCCTGATACACCTTCATCTGCAATGAATGGTTTAAGAGTAATTTGCTGCAATAAGTATCCACAATGAATTTGAAGATGCATCAATCATAGATTCTATTATTAGTTGTGTCCTAGTTAACGAAACTTTTAACTGAATCGAAGAAACCATACTACCATTCATTTCACTTATTTCACAGCATCGATATTACAAAGAAAATATTCTAATTTTCATTTACTACCCATACTTCAGTTACTAACCATAATACATCGATATAATGTATGCATGAGATGTACAAAGCTAAATTTTATACGAATTATAAAAATAAAATGTCTAGTACAAATATTTATTTGCAAAATTTGTGAATATATTGTAATTATTACATTTTATTTAAATCATTAGATTGCTCTGGCCTTTTAAGTATCTTAGGTGCTGTTATAACACCAGATTTCAATAATTTTATTGCAACTTCTCGAGCATCTCTTGCTTCTGTTGTTCGTTTTGGTGCTTGTGGTATGCGCTCTGTCTCTTGGTTAGGACCTTTTAAATCTTGTAATGCCTTTTTCTAGAAATTAATGGTTATAGTGATACTTAAATAAGAATTAACCGATAAGATTAACAAGTATAACCAATATCAAACACAAAAACTGGTACAGTATTTATCAGTACTAATTAACATAACCCAACATAAATAAGAATTATACTTGAATGATTAATATTGAGGTATACCTTTCTCTTTAATATATTATATTTTGCTTGAAGCATTAACTCCTCTTCTGTTAAATTTGAAGGAAAATGCAAATCATCCATACTTTGCATATAATACTAATAAGAACGATGAATTTAACTTTTTAACTTAAGTCAACTTTTAAATATGCCACGACAGTTACTCGTAATTCTATAAATAAATCAAAACCATTTAAATACCTCATTTTTTGGTTTATATACGACACGATATCATGAAATAAAATCAGCTCTTTATGACTATAATTTATTTTACAGTTTTACACGACAACGTAAATAGTGCTATTTTACAATCAAATGTGAAACATTGTAGTTTTAACCTTTATCCGCCGGATTTAAATTCGCGTCGTTTAAAAATTGGCAGATGATTTTTAAAACGTCGGATATCTGCTGTTTTAATTATTGTATTTTAAAGAAACAAAAAGGCCTTTGTTTGTAAGAGAAGTCAACCGGGATATTTTGGGGATTCACGGCACAAGGAAAACATTTAAAGGGATATTTCGAATACGCTAGGCGCTTAAAGGTTAATACACCATTTTGAATAGTGAAAAAATACGATTTATAAAATTATAAAAATTGATTACTCAGAAACATACACATTTATGTTAGATAAATAATCGAACTTGGCGGAGCAGTTATTCGCTTTACTACACACGACCGTTCGGTAAACAGTCAAAAGAAAGGATGAATACTCTCTGACGGAAGAGGTAATCAGAAGTTTTGGTGACTTGAGACACCGGAGCGCCGTTCCGGTGGAGCGGACGAGAATCACAGCTATGATCGCCATGAAATGGTGGGTCTTCACAGACTAAAAGTTGTGAACGCCATGTAGTGGCGGATCACCACCTTTATCCTCACAATTCAAGCAAAACCAGCATTAAAGAGGTACATCTTTCTTTAAAACGCAGCCTAGTTCATGCCAATCAGATGGCTGATGTCCATCTTACGTGTATTTTAAATATAGTTGGATTTCTGATAGATTGCGCCAATCCTGTAAGATGTGGGAAATAACTTTTTCACTAATGTGAAGAAATGCTTGTCCAAATTTGCTTGACTCTATGTTAATAAATGATAGTCGTCACAAAACGACTAAGACGGAGATAGTTATCATTCAATTTATTCACACTGATCGTACATTTCTAAGGATCACGGAAGAAATAGGCAAAAGAAGAAAAAAAAGGCGACGCAGTGGCTCGACGGCTCGACACTACTTGAGGCGCCACTCCGACAAAGCGGAGGAGCACGGAAGCTGAAGGAGCCATGATGTTTGCCTGATATCAATGTAAACATGGAGAACGAAAAAGTGCATTTACGGCACATAATGCTTTTTTATTACCACAAAGGTAAGAATGCTGTTCATACTTCGAAAAAAATATGTGCTGTTTACGGAGACAATGCTGTTAGTGAACGAACAGTGCGAGAGTGGTTTGTGAAATTCAAACGAGGCGAATTTAACGTAGAAGACCGTCAACGTTCCGGTAGGCCATCCGCGATTGATGACGACCAAATCAAGGCATTGATCACAATTAATCAGCGTATTACCACTCGTGAAATAGCTAAGAGGCTCAAAGTATCAAATTCGACCATTTATGAACATTTGATGCGGCTTGGCTTCGTTAGTCGCTTTGATGTGTGGGTACCCCAAAAAACAGAAATTTAATGGACTGTATTTCTACATGCAATTTAATGTTCGAATTCAACGAAAACAATCCGTTTTTAAAGCCGATGGTAACGGGTGGTAACAAATGAATCGTTTATAATAAGTTGAGTGAAAACGTTCGTGTTGCCATTCAAGCGAGCCGCTATCAACGTCCCCAAAGGTCAATATCTATGCCCAGAAAGTTATGCTCTGCTGTTGGTGAGATCGGAAAGGGGTTGTATATTTACGAGCTGCTGCCGCATAACCAAACAATTGATTCAGTTAAATATTGTTACCAGCTGGACAATTTGAAACAAACCATTGAATAGAAAGGCCCAAAATTGGCTAATCGTAAGTTTTTCACCAAGATAACGCTAGACAGACCACGTGTGTCTTTAGCCATCCAGCAAAAGTTATTGGAGTTTAGCTGGGATGTTTTATTGTATGTTACTTCTGACTAGGCGCCTTCGGATTATTATCTATTCTCCCCTTTATAAAATTCGCTAAACGGAAAAAATTTCAATTCTTTGAAAGACTACAAATAGCATCTTGAGCAGTTTTCTAGCGATAAACCAGGAATGTTTTATAAAAGTGAAATAATGAAACTTCCCAAAAGATGACAAATCGTTGTAAAATAAATTGTACTTATGTTATTGAATGAACTTGATTACTAATACAAAAATATTCAAATTTAAATTGTCCCAAAAATCTTCCTTGAAAGCCTATGATATATGAACATAACCTAATAAATTTAGTTAAATGTTATTGTGTTTGAAATATTTGTAGTTATTTTGCAAAGTATTATAATAAAACAAATATAATAAAATATAAGAAATAATTTGAACGTAATAAATATACTTTAAATTTTGTTAAATTATGTATAAATCTAACAAGCCACAATAATTGTTTTTGAGAATATAATTTCTTGATAAATTATTTAAAAAGTTTCGAATTTATCTTATTAGTAGTGGAACTAAAATCTAGTCAGACAATGTTCGAAACTATTTGTGATGCATTTGAGTTTATTATTCTTACTCAATTTTAGCATTTTATTAAATTTTGCACAGGATTTTGAAAGTAACATACAGCTTTTGCTATATTTCAAATACTGACAGAGCACGCTTTTCTTTGCAGTAATATATGTACTAAAATAAAATAAAAATAATATTCTTTACAATTTTTCAGTATTGTACCTTTTAATTAGTCATAATGTATAAAGCTATGTTATATAGGTAATGGCGGTAGTGAGACAAAAAAATATAAATCGTGTTTTATTTTATTTTGCTGACATAAAGATAATACAGAAACTTATGGAATTTTCGAGCATGTTTAATAAATTAATGCTATTAAATGTATAAGCGTTATTTCTAATATTTGGATTTTAAGTAGTAAATAATTATACAATTCCAACATATAGTAAAAAAGATTTTATAAAACAAGTTCATTGCAATATAATTTCTATCATACTTCTATTATAATTTAATTAATACTACTATACATCTAATAGTCTATAATATAATGACTTACGATATGCACTGTATGTACATGAAGTATTGAAATGATTGTATTTGTCTTGTATCACAGCATAGGTTGTTTTCATATTTTAAAAAATTAAACTAAACCAAATGTAAAAGTTTCCATAGCAAGTTAATACCTGTGTTTCCAATATTACAATATTATAATATTGAAGTATTTGTATTATCAATCAATGTTACAGAAAACTGTGCTACCAACTCATGTTAATATTTCTTTAAGCAAACTATTTTGAAAATGAAATACTTATAGAAATTATGTGATATTGCAAGAAAATATATACAGATTTTTATTCAATTGACAGTAAATATAAAATAAACAATTATTTTAAATATACTTAATTTTTAACTTGAATGTATTAAGTACAGAAGAATATTGTTACTTGATTTTGTATAAATCTAGAAGATTTAAATAATGCGTAGACTATTACCGATAAAAATAAATAGCAAAAAATAAAAAATACTTTTGTTATTTCGAACCCATGTTTAATTTAAATATATAATACTTAAAAACATTACTTATTACATAAATATTTTGTGACATTTTATTTTGATTGGAAAATATAGACTAAAAAAAATATTTCTTAATAATCAAACTTTTTTACACACTACAATCACACATTTAACAAAAACTTACTATAACAATAAAGCTATCGTTATATCCAATATTGTTATAATTTTTGATTCATTTAAAATATTAAATAATAAACACACAAGATCTTTTTAATGAGATTATTAATAGTAAAATATTGAATCAGATCTATTTGGATAGTAAAAAATTTGTTGTGTAGAAATAAGCCTTATTAAAATCTAATTTATCCCATTACTTCTGAAATGCATGCTTTTAATCTTCGATCAACGTCTCTGTTTTCTTGATCTTTCTCTCACTCAAATATTCGCACGCATCGTTATCGGGAGACGTAATTAATAAAAACTGTGTTAATAAGTTCGTCGATACGTTGCCTATATCTGGATGATAGGTCTCTGAGAATTTGTCTCTTCTTCTGATAACATTGAATGCAAAATTTTCTAAAATAGACTTGTCTCGCGAACCTTTAAATGGTGAAACACTTTTTCTTATTATTTTGCGAAAGAAACATTCTCGAACGGCTTTTTCTCTTCACACGTATGCACTCACATGCATACAAATATTTCCTACACTTATAGTATTAAACTCAATTCTCTCGTTCTTCTCTTGCTGACATGAATACTTTCTGTATGATATGTGTAGCTTTAACTGAAAAAAGAAAAAGATAATATTTTTATGAAAATAATAACAGTAAATTTTATATATATATATATATAATATAAAATAATTATTTATCAAATCCTATGCTAACATAAATAAAATATCTTTAATCAAGAACAATACAAAATAATATATCAAGAATATAATTAAGAATTATACAAGAACAAGATAAGAACGATTGTTATAACTATTGAACTTCATCAGATAAAACATATTTAAAAAAAATTGTACTATTAAATATTTTACATACCATTTATATTCTGAAACCAAATTGGCTTATTCTTCCATGCAACACCTACAAAATATGCAGGAATACCTGTTGATGTTATTAGAGCACCCATACCAACTTCGTATGGTCTTTCATAACAAGGCACTAATATTAAGAAAGCACACAAAATCACAAATATAATGGGAATCCAAAGAGGCACCTAAAAAATAAATATATGCAAGCTAAAATCATAATAATCAAAATTAATTATTAATATTTGTATTTTATATTATTATAATATACCTTGATTGGTCGTATCATATTGGGCTTCTTGTACCGTAGCCATAAAACACCAGCTACGGATAACATGATGAAAAATGACTCTACTATTGTGCAGTAAGTTATGAGAACAAATATATCACTTGTACACAGCATTATTAAAGATAAAACACACTGAAAATGAGAAATACATAAATATTTCCATAAATACAATTTATTAACACATTGACTGCCACGCAGAAATCACATGTTTCGTTTAGGGCGCCATAAAAGTATTTTCATTATGCTGACGCCGATCATTGGTGACCACTGTGCCGCAGCAAGAAAAACAAGTTGCTATCACATATGACCACCGCGACGTTCAACGTGTTAATATAACGTAAAAAAAAAGATACAAACCAAAAATACTAAAGCAGGCGTAGGAGTAAATCTTGATACATTAATATGGCTTAGCATACTTGGAAAATGACCATTTCTAGCACCAACAAAACACATTCTGGATGATGTCATAATATGAACACTCAATCCTCCAAATGCAGATATAGCTACCATAAAAGGAATAGTCCACGCCATAAAACCAAGAAGTTGATCTCCCATGGTCTAAGCATAATTTCAATTAATGTATTTTTTTATAGTATGAAAAATATGTAAGAAAGTGTTATAAAGGAAATGATATATTATAATTTAATAAATATTTACTTACTACAGCAATTGCATCAGAAGCTATCATGGCAGTAGGTGTCAAAACTGATAAATAAGCAACATTTGCTAATACATATATTAAGGTAACTAATGGCAGTGATATATAAATTGCACGTGGTAAATTCCTGTAATTAAATATATCATAACTTGTATTTAATAATCATACAACCAATACAACAATTATTCCCGATTATTTTAAAAAAGTGTACTATAAGTGATGTAGAATATTCATCAATTAATGTACTTACACATAAGGATTTTTTAATTCTTCTGTCATAAAATTTAAATAATTCCATCCAGAGTATGAAAATATACCAGAATAAAAAGCCACTGCAATTTTACCTGGATCTGTACTTGTACTAGCAAAAGGAATTTCAAAGTTTTGCGTATGTCCTAATAAAGTACAATTATGCATATAATAATTTAAATAGATATAATAACTTTAAACACTCTAATGTGTCTAATTTGGCGTCTATTTGTACATCTGATCACTTGGATATCAAATTATAAAAAATATTAGTATTATAACTTACCCATAAACAGCCATGTTAATCCAGCTATGATAATAATAACCAAAGCAGTAATTTTTGCAAACATGAACACATTTTGCATTTTCGTAGTTTCTTTCACGTCATAACAATTCACAAATGTAAGTAAACCTACCAAAAATTCACATAAACATGTATAGATAATTAAATGGAGTTAATAGAATTATTTACAGAAACAGAATGCAATAAACGTAAATTTCATCTAACCTTTTATAGGTTAATGTAGATTGAAAATAAGTAAGCTTTTTACTAATATATTTTTCTTTTTACTAAAAATTTGCTTGAAATATGACTTTTTTTAAAAATATATTCTTTTTGTGAATATTAAGAGAATAAAAAAATAATATTCTATTTACGCATATCAATATTTACTTAATACTAATCAATTGATTGCGTATATTGAAGTTGTGCAGGACATATTTGCAAATAAAAGTTTTTGGCTTTGGATTTTCCGATCCCCCTATTCTTTAACAGGATGCTAGTTATGTACTTCAACGTTCATATACTGTACATACTATTTGTGGAATGTTGAAAAATCTTTTTTTAAACAATTATTAAGTGTATTCTTTGATCAACTAACCGAACAATTATAACTAATATTGTAAAATAGTGCAGAAGACTTTCTAGTTTCTTGTTGTTTAGAGAAAAGATGGATCAAATAAATTTAATTTAATCTTTGTGCTTAATTTATTGACTATATATCAAATGCGTTACACTATTACTTTTAAATATCATATCGTTGTTAATATTATAATTCCATGATTTACCCATACATTTGAATTAATTTGTAAAAGAAATGGAATGTCAAGTTAGTTGAGAATAATGTTATAATACTTACATATCGTTACTGCTGCTATTAATCGTTTACCATCATCTGGAATGGCACAATTTGGAAAAAATGGTTGCAAAACATACTGAGCAAAAGTTAAAGCCATGATAGCATTGGTTGTAGGTCTGTAATAAATATACAAGAATAATGGCAAAAAGTAAATTAATATCCAATATTATGATTGTATTATAATGTATTTTATGATTATATTGTTATGAAAAATATTCAATTAGAATATCCTTGAATATTTTATTTTTTCAATTTGCAATTACTTACACAAAAATTAAATTTGCTGCCCATAAATATAAAAAGGAGGGCAAATTACCAAAGGCTTCGTGAATATATGCATAATCTCCACCACTACGTGGTATGGAAGTACCTAATTCTGCATAACACAATGCACCGACCGTAGAAAGTAAACCACATAAAACCCAAATAATTAAGGACAATCCTACACTGCCTACTTCTTGAATTACACCCTTTGGCGATACAAAAATACCTAATATAAAATAAAAACAATAATTATTATATTTATTACATAATCATAAATAAATAATAGCAGTAATACTTATCTTATAATATATTAAATTTTTATTTTTACAATATATATTGATTTTTATTTATCATTTTTTAATTTTACAAAACTCTCAATTTATCATCTTTAAGTAATAGATTATTGTTGTATGAAAATATGTATTTATATAATTTCAATATCGTAAAAAATAACAATATACCTGATCCAAAAATTATCCCTAAAATAATAGCAACACCTTCTAAAAGACCAAGTTGTTTTTTCATTTGAACTTTTTCAACATTATTAGAAAGTCTTTCAATCTCTATTCCATCATCTGGAGAATTAATTAATTGTATATTTCTTTGATTCACCATCTTGTCTTTAATAAAAACAATTCATATAATCTATATTAAATTATTTATTATTTATTTTCAATTATTATTAAATAGTACAAAACAGTTATACACTCAAATCTGTTTTTATGCGGTTCCTTTTTGTGCGATTTGCATATTCATCACATAAGAAACTTTTTTTTAAAAATGTGTTACGAACTATATTTTTTATAGTTATTTTTGAAGTTTTGAAATATTTCTTTGTGCATTTTCTTTTATACAGTCTCTATTTCCTACACAAAAGCAGGTTTGAGTGTATATAGCGACAAAGACTTGCTTTTTTTATCATTACAAAATCAAATTATGATTATTTAGCAATGTAAATCTATTGTAATTTATAACATTACGTTTCTGTGAAAAGATAAGATTAAATTAAAATTAAATAAGAAATAGTTTTTATCTAAAATTATGTGATTATAAAATGTAACATAATATATAATATTTATTTATCTTATATATTCCATATATATTCATATGTACTTATAATGTAATGCATCATAAATTGTAAATGAGGAATAACAAAAATAATTTGTTAGTAGTTATTTCAATTTTGTCGTTAATATTAAATTATTATATATTCAAATAAATATAATAATTATTTAACAATAAAAGTAATTATATATCGTAATGAACATACCTTAATTTTTTGTAAAAAATATTTACTTGTAATAAGCAACAATAAAATTTCTATATACATACGTATATATATATAAAATTATTTTTTTTCAGATCATAATTTTACATGTAATACTGAAGATTATCTGAAAAAAGAAACGGTATGATGATTATTAGAGAAGTTTTTAATATTTACCATTTGTATGTAGAAAATATATGGGCGCATAATGTTTTACGTACTTAAAATGTTTCAAAAGATCATATCCTTTCGTTTTAGTTTATGGTTCTAATGTCCGCAACATTTTATAGGAGCTTTCAGGCTTATTTTTACGAATTATTTATAGACATACTGATCACGCTTTAAATTAAAGAGGTTAAAAAGGTTAGTCGTGGAAACATTACACGTGTACTTCATACAGGATAAAATTTCAAGCCGCCGATATTCGATATATCGATCAATTCAATGTATCGTTTGATGTATTCTATGACATCAACATTCGATAATAAGTAACATGCTATCGATCATAAATTATTTATAAATTTGAATTGATTAATAACAATATATTTTTAATACGAGATATAGTTTGCACAAACTATTATTCTTCGATATATCTGCAGTGCTTATGCTTTACTTAATGTAAGCCATACACGTCTACATCGAACGATACATATGCCTCAATACGTATACTAATTTTACGATACGTAGTTAAAATTCTTTTTAAATATTTATTTGTTAAAATAATTCCTTATTCGAATATCAATAATATTCTTTAATTCGATAGAAATAACGGAGAGAAAGTTTCTTCGGATGAAAGCGCCATCGTAAGGACGAATGATGAATTTAATCGTAACGCACGATTTTTGTTTCTTCTATCATGGAAATACGTAGTTCGCGGCGGGGCGAACTCGCGGTTGCGAGTGTGTTATGTCTTGAACTTGCTGTGTGCACATTTAGAGTTTTTCATCTTGTTGCGTACAAGTGTCGCTATCATCGCTACTCTTATTAATTGTCGTATTGATTGTGCCGTGCGATAAGAAAGTATTTCTCATTAAGACGATTATTGATTCTTCACCGTCGTTGATTAAGCGTGCTTTAGGCGCGTGAGACCGGAAGAGTCGCCCTAGAATTGTGGAGCAAACAGGAAGAAAGGAGACGAATTCTGCGTTCTTTGGAGTGAGTGAGCAAGCGAGGAGAGAGAGAGAGAGAGAGAGTGAGAGAGAGAGAGAGAGAGAGAGAGTGAGAGCGTGTGCGTGGAGGAAAGAAGGGAGGCCAATCAAAAAGAAAAAAACTAAGGTGCGAATGAGACAGATTTAAGAGAGTGCGGAAGGATAAAAATCAGAGCGAAGAGTGATAGGGATAGGACAGAAAGGCGGTGGTGGAGTAAGAGGTGGAGAAGGCGAGGAGGTGGAGGAAGTGAAAAGTGGAGTGTCTTCGAGGTAACGAAGAAAAGAAGGAAGAACGTGTGGGAAGGAGAGATAAAGATAAAGATAGATATAGAGATAGAGATAGAGATAGAGATAGAGATAGGTATAGATAAATAGGTAAAACAAGGAACAGGGAAAGAGAGAAAGAGAGAGAAAGAGTGAGAGAGAAGAGAAGGGGGAAGAGAAGTGTCACGAAGAGTCAGGGAAGTCTTCCTTTTTCTCTCCGTACAGCCAGATCGAAGAAGCATACAAGTAGTTACGGATAGGTGGAGTGTTAGGAGAAACTCACTGTTAAGCGTGCGTAAGGGGAACAAAATTGTGCAAATCCGTGTAGTTTAAACGGAGAAGGAAATTTTATCGT
>JAITYT010000616.1:1751648-1796605 GCA_025433975.1 Liostenogaster flavolineata | reverse complement strand
CTCTCTCTCTCTCTCTCTCTTTCTTCCCGACCCTCTCCCAGTTATAAATCGATATTATTTCGCTCTATACATTTATATTTCTCTCCTTTGATCGTTTCATTTCCGCGAGGTAACGATGCGTAACTGGACGAATTCTCTCAAACGAATCTCGATAGAACGCGAGAAAACGAGGAATCATCGATAGAAAAATCCGATAGGCGACGATAATGTCGCAACCCGGTAAGAAACCGTTTATCGTTTCTAAACTTTCATTCTCTCCCCTCTCTCTCTCTCTCCCCGTGTCTTTTTTCCCTTCCTTTCTTACGAAATTCCCTCGGAATATCTCCGTCGAAGTGCGCCTCTTCCTCAAACGTCCGACGATAATCCGACGCGAAATAATTCGGAACTCCGCGTTACCATTGGAAAGCGGCGAAGGTCGATACGGTCGTATCAAGACGCTCGTACTACCCTGTCTCGTGGACAGGGAAACTCGTCGAACCGCGAATCCAACCTGTCGTTCGAACAGCCGCGTTCCCCGGGGATAAATTCTTTACGAGGTGTCGCTCGAAGAAGCCGATAAAATATTAGGTTGGTGCGTGTGAAACGTCGGATTTTAAAGCGAATATATAAAACTGAATGTCTTTTTTCAAAAGTTCTTTATTCCATCAAAATATGCTCCATTTGCTGTAATATACTTTCGACAACGAGATTTTAATGCACGGATACCTGTCTTAAAGAAATTCTGATCTTTAAAATCGATAAACTCTGATATTGAAGTTTTCAGACTGTCTTCATTTTCATACTGTTTAACCCGTAAAAATCGTTCTAAATGTTAAATAAAAATGAATGTCGGTTGGCGAAAGATCCGGTGAATAAACCGAGTGCTGCGAAATTTCCTATTTTAATTCATTTAATTTCGCAATTGTTTCGCACAACGTATGCGGCCGAGCGTTGTCGTGAAGTATCGCTCGGTTAGTTCGTGCGGAACTCACTTATCCGTTTTTTTTCAACTTGCCAATTTTAGGAAAGTGTCGCAATATCGTTGTACGTTCAACTTTCATTCCGATAACAAGCTCTCTTGTAGATACAGTTGAATTCGTTTCCACCGATGCTTTCAGAGCATCATTTTTCACAGGCATTCTGAGTCTTCGTTTTGTAGGGAAAAATCACCAGAGCGAAATTTTTCAAACCAACGCTGCACTTTTCGATAGTTGACAGTATTCTTCCCAAACGTCTGGTTTATACCGCGTGCAGCTTTTGCAGCATTGTTACCGAGTTTATACTCGTATAATTCGTGAATTCATATCCTTGCGAAATTCAGAACGAATAACAAAATGAAACCCTTTTGAGAAAATCTTCTTTGTTGAAACGCGACTCCGGCAATGAACAGTACGACTCATAAACGAGGTTACGTCAGAAACAAGAGCATAACGAAAACAGGGAGACAAACGTTGAGGCGTAAAGAAAATCCGAAGAGAAAAAAGAAGAAAAGAGAGGAGAAGAAAAGAAGAGGAGAGAAAAATCGTCGATAAGATGCAGACGTGCGAAGAGAATGAACGTCGATGGGGAATTATGTTAGCCGACGTTCGCATTAATTAGTCGTACGTGACGCGCTTCCGTACGAAGATCCTTGTCTCAGTTTCGAGGCGATACGCCGAGCATCGTCGCTGCCTTACGCGCAAGCAACACTCTCATTGACCTTAGGAGTAATATCAATGCAAGGCGGACGACTTCCCCCTCAATTAGTCCACTTTATTATTACCAGCGCGCGTCATCTTGAGTCGTTTAACCGGGCGCGCGTACGGCCGCGACGGAGACGCGGAAACGACGCCGGCGCTTTAATACGTTTGCGGCGTCGTTGTAATAACAACAACGCTCCCGGAGTTATTCCGAGTGGTGCCGTTTGGAACGCTTGACAAAGAATATAAAATTCGCTCGCTTCATTTTATTAGCTTAGCGCGCGCGAGGAGGGAAAGGGCAACTTTCCTCCCTTATTTGTCGTGCCGTGCATTATTACGCTCGGATTGCGAACTCGGAATACGCGAGGTACACGGCGACGTCGCTACGGTGAGGTAACTCCAACGAACGTCTCTGGACGTTTGTAAATTAAGATGGACGGTGTTACGTTTGAAGAGTTTGATCAGTGTCGGGCAGCGGATGCTCCAGTCGATTTTATACTATATAACGAACGTGGCCCGTTCTTCGTCTCTTAACGTTTGAATAATCACGAGTATCGTTGCTATCCAACAGACGCATCGAGTGCGGAATAGTTTAACGATCGATCAAGCGTCAGGCGTACGAATTAATTCCCGACATTTTGCCCAACTTTGGTATTAAATTATTACACGATTAAATACGTAATCTTCGAAGTATTTTAGATCGGAGAAACGTCGGTGGTTTAGACTCTATGAATTGATCGGTAGGTTGGAAATTAACTCGTACGTCTGATGTTTTTCATACGAGATCGCTACCTATGCGTTCGAAGAATTTAAATCGACGTTGGCTAGCGGATGGTCTTATCGAATTCTTAGAACGCAGAGTAGTCTATACTTTCGTGTCTCTCGACGCTGCTTTGATCACGAATGTCGTTTCCATCGAGTAAGACGAGAGTCAAGACGAAAGACGGACGGTTTAAAGCGACAACTGCAACCATCTCGACGCGGATTGAAAATTTGATCATTGTTGAAAAAAAATGATTGAACGATAAAAGGGATAAACGTAGTTTAACCCTTTTAGTACCAGGCGCAAAACTGTTGCCTATTGGAGAGACCGCTTAGACGCATCGAAGACGCGAAATAAAAACTTAGTTGTATATAAAAGCAACCGATAAGAATAATAAATATCAACGATTAGCGTTTCTACTTCGAAATGACATCGATATTCGAAAAATATTGATTTTTCAAACTTCTCCAAACGACGATAAAACGTCGGACGATTTTCGTCCAAACGACAAAATCTTCCGACGAGTGACGCCTACTAGCTCTTTTCGATATCAGAAGTCGCAAGAGTCGAAAAGCGAAAGAAACGTGAAAAATGGACGCGAAGAGAGGCGCGTCTCGAGGACGAGTCCGTTTTCTTCGTCGAGCCGTGGAGAGGAAAGAAGGTCGAAAGCTCCTCCGAAGAGGAGCCCGTATCGATCGGGCGGTCGATCGCGAACGTGCCGCGCCGGGCAGCGAGCCACTCGATAGGCCGTGCGCCCTGTAAAAAGAGGGTTGCGAGGGAGGAGGGCGCGCGAGGGTCGTCGGACATTTCGCTGGCGCGACGACGCCAGGGTCAAGGTCGAAAGATCTTTCCAAGATTCGCCGACGTGACACCGATCCGTCGCTTTAAGTTTCGCTCTAGGCCAGACTTCGCGACCCTATGTACGTATCGTACGACGTAGCGGTCTCCGCGAGTGCCAGGTGGCTGCGAGGTATCCTCCAAAAGGGTCTACGCAAAAAACCAAGAGACAAGAAGAAATTGCCGACTCCAGCCGGAAGAATTTTACCGAACGAAATTCGCGCGAACCGAGTCTTGACCGATCGTCGCGCCTGAACGATTCGTAGGTCTATCGAGACTAAACAGCTCTCGACGCCTACAAAATATTGCCATTTCGAGCGATCGAAGCGAATCACTGACGAGCTCTAGCCTGGAGGAAGGATCGGTCGTAGGAAAAGAAAAAGGGAATTTTGGCGAAGTAAGGTGGAGCCGTAGTGGAGCGTAACGACTGTGCTGGAAGCGTGGGGGCTGGCCCGAGCCGTATGCGGGTCGAGGCGTCGCGACGCCTGCGCGAGTCGATCAGCTGGCCGCGAGTATCCGCGTCGGCCGTTAGAGGGAGCAAGAGGAATTTGTCACGAGGGCTATGCTCTTAAGGGCGGAAGGGCGAGGAGAGGAGAGAGTCGGAGATAGACGGAGGGAGCGTGCGCGTGCACTGCGTTGGTCGTAAGGCACGTAGTATCGTGGACGGTGCGTGGACGCACGTTTTTGGCATCGTCACGGTCGACGTTCTCGTCTTCCTCGTCGGTCCGTCGCCTCATCGAGGCGGCCATCGGCTGTCGGCTTGGAGGGCGCCGCCGCCGCCGCCACCGCCGTCGCCGCCACCGCCGCCGCCGAGTACGCGATCATCGAGCGTGTCGATACGCAGCCGTACAGTGGAGTCGCGACGGTCGATCGAAAGACGCTGCCTGCCAGCCTGCGAAGCCGCCTGCGAAGCCGTCGACCAAGCCAGCACGCGTCTCTTCGATGAGTTTGGTGCGAGTTCACGATGCGGTGCGTTCCGTCTACTTCCGACCTCCTTCCCCTCTCCTCCGCCCTTTCGTTCTTTTTTTTCTTCCTTTTCACCTCGTTCGATCGTTCCTCCAACTCTTCCTCTTCGATCTCCTACCCTCCAGTTGCTACACCGCTCCGAGTCTTGGATCTCCTTCCCTCCCTCTTGCTCTCCTCTCTGGCGGAGGGAGCAGCCGCGCGTCGACCAGGATCGCCGTGAAGATTCGTCGAGAGCGAGTCGATCGCGTCTTGCTCGCGACAGGTACGGCCAGCGGAAGGATGCGCGTCCTGCGATCCGTTCTCTCACGGATTTGACAGTGGGGCGGGAGGGAGGGAGGGGACGATCAGTGATTTACGTTGGTCCCGGGGATCCTTCGGCTCGTGACGGGTCGAAAGGTAGACGGACGTAGATAAGAAGAGTCGAACGGAAGGTGAGAAGATCGCGAGATATGGAGAGAAAGGCGCGATCGTGAATCTTACGACGTTAGGCGTGGATGGATCGAGAGGAGTCGAAGGTGTTGGATTTTTCGAAGAAAAAAAAAAGGAAAGCGCGCGCGCGCGCGCTCGAGGGAGACCTCGCTTTTTCAGGCGTACGAAGGAAGGGAACAGCCGCCTCGCGTAATTATTCTTCGATCAGGGGCGAAGGTCTACCGCAGCGCAGTTTCAAGGACTCGAGGTTCTCGTGGATGCCGCGGTCGCCGCGTTCTGGTCGTTATCGTTAGATTGATTTAGCCCCTTACCAGAGTCGGTAGCGCTTCGTGTTCGTCGAAAGGCGCCAGAGACGAAGTTCGTTCGTCGTATTTTCTTTCGATCGAGTGCTTCGTTCGCGAATAACGCGAACGAACGTCCCTTCGATCAGCCATTTCGAAGGGAAAAAGGAAAAGGAGAGGAGGAAAGAAAGAATCTTTCTTGAAAACACCTTGATCCTGACGCAGCTGCGGCGTCATATCTCGCACATCGAAGACGTTGGACGTCGTTAAATTTAGACGACCGCTCTGAATAATCGTGGCTAGCTCTTTCTCTTTCCTACATCCTTCTCTCTTTTTCTCTCTCTTTCTCTTCCATCCATCTCTCTCTCTCTCTCTCTCTCTCTCCGTCCGTTTGCCTCGTTCCGTCTTCTTCCCTCCCGTATCGATACGAATTCGTCTTGTTTTACCACGGCCCGTCCTCGTTGACGACGTCGCGTTTTCCTAGAGAGTGTTCCAGCGTGGAAATATTTACCGCGTCCGATCGAAAAGGAAGGCGGTGTATATTTTTTCGCACGTCGAGGAATTTACGTTAAAAGCACGCGTAAAAATCTTCTTCGGACGCGATTCATCACGGTCTTACAAGTTTTAAAATATCCGCCACGTTGCGTAGAATATCGCGATATCTGAAATTGAATTTTTCAGCTTCAAGCGCGAAGGCGCGTTATTTTCGCCAATTCTCTTTGCTAAAACGCAAAGGAAGAAATTAACGACGAAATAACTGAAACTAAAGTATCGACTTTCCTACGAATGCGGTAGGTAAACTGTTCTTTTACAGATCGAATTTTCGCAAAGGGGTGGAAAGAATTTTGTAATACGCACCGTTCGAGTTCTGTCTACCGCCAAAGCGACGACGCGTGAAAAACACGTCTCGAAGCTGTCGGCTTCTTTCGGTTATCGACCATTTTTTCGCGACAACGCGACCACGGCTGAAATTGGATCGTGTACCGGTCGTTGTCAAAGCGCTCGTCGAGCGTCGATAACTCTCCTCTTCTTGTCCTTAGACGGATCTCGAAGAGTCGCGAGAAAAGGGCCAGGCGAAAGGAAACCGATCGCTCACCTGACATCTTGGAGGAACGAGGTTGAGTCGCGCCGATAGCGAATCGTTATCTCGCGGTACTGGAGCAGCAGGCAACGCGAAGCGCCCGAGGAGGACTCGTCTCTGACCGGGGAGAGACAGTCCAAGGATATCCCCGTTATCGTCGTCGTAATCCTAACGAAAAGAAAGTCGAGCCTCTGATTGGACGGTCGATGTGCAACGGTGTCGCGCGTTCCATCATCCTCTAGAATCAATCGCAAGGACACTCACGACCGCTTCGGTCGTTCTTCGTCTAGGCTCCAGGAGCCTTTCTCAAGATCGTTCGTCTCGCGCTGTCTCGTTCGATCGAGGATAAGTACGGAACCGGAAAGGGCGCGAACTTTAAACTGATAGTCAGTGAGCCCACGAGGGTGGGAGACCCTGCGGAGATAACGGCTTCGTATCTCGAGAATCGCCACTCGCAGGGACGCGCTGCTTCTAATGCTGGGACGAGTCCGCGCGGAGAATCGGACGCGAAGGTACGACCTTCCTCCAGGACGGGAGGAGCCAAGGCGGCATTTGGCTCGTCAGGGACTAGGAGGACGTCGTCGACGTCGTCGGCGACCGCCACGGCGAGCAGCGCATCGATCGCGGTCATGACGCGTAAGGGTCTCGTTCGACGGACGTTCCTGGTCGTCGTCTTCCTCCTCGTGGTGTCGCTCCGTCCTCAGGGGTGTCGCGCGGGTCTGACCCGTCTGCTGGGCCCGCAGCGAGCGGCTGGAGGCGATACGGCGGACGAGGGACAGATGCACGGGCCCATCGTCGACGACCAGGAACTCCCGAGAGACTTGCGCGAGCCCTACCCCGGCAAGAGCTTCGGGCCCATGGGCCCGATCGACCGGCCCTCCTCGGACGACGCCTCGCCCAGGAGCCTTTCCACCGTCGCCAGGGAGAAGCAAACGGCGATGGATTCCTCGTCGTCGCTGGCCATCGAACGTTCGACCGTCGCTACCACCCTGCCGACCGCCGAGAACGAGTCCCCCGCGAAATTGGGCCCGAAGCCCGAGTACCACATCGTGTCGGTCGAGTTCCATCGAGTCGAGACGCCGTTCGTCATCGGTATCTGGATCTTCTTCGCCAGTATCGCCAAAATCGGTAAGGGTTCGTCCTCCCTTACTCGTTTTTCGTCGTATTCGTTGCGTCATCGCGACGAAACGACCTCCAGTTTTTCAGTCGTTTTCGAAGAAGATAGCTTGGAAAATTGTTGCGCTTTGATTTGGTGTGGTATTTTTGATAATTGTATGTATATATATGTGTGTGTGTGCCCGTAATTATGAAAGTGGTCTGAGTCGTATATTTCTTGTTTCGAGATATTGAATAAATTTTTCGTTTTTCGTTCAAAGAATGTTATCGCTATCGTCATCGGCTGATTTATAATAGCTTTTAAACTCAATTTTTTTTTTATTTTTGACCTAGACCACTTTTATAATTATGCGCACATATATATATATATTTAATGAAATTTAATTACACTTTAACAAAAAGTACCGATGAGGGTATCGATCAATGTTCTACAAATCTTGTACATGATTTGTGGATTGTATTGTCTGCAAATTGAGCGATTAATTACTTTTAGTAAAACGACGTTAGCGCCGGCAGATAATTCTAAGCTACGCGTTGA
This sequence comes from Liostenogaster flavolineata, assembly GCA_025433975.1. NCBI lineage: Eukaryota > Metazoa > Arthropoda > Insecta > Hymenoptera > Vespidae > Liostenogaster > Liostenogaster flavolineata. Next base: position 1,788,936 of record JAITYT010000616.1, on the reverse strand, counting down.
TCGTGCAAGTGTTTTCAATGTATAGCACCATTCATTTGCATAAAAAGCAGCTTATGTACGTGGTTTAATAATTCGTTCGATCATTTATGACAAAGCATTAACTTTCTCGATATAAAGGTCAGCGCTGTGGATTCCCGATAAAATATGGGTGGTTGTACTTCTTCACCGTTATCTATAGCGAATAGGTAGATCGTACATCGAAAAGTTTGATACCTCTGCCCGTTACTGTAACACGGTTACACGCGACAAAGTTTGCTTTAAAAATTTCAATGGAAGGAATCAATTTAGTATATACGATCTAAACGTACACTCTGGCACACGTATACGTGACGATCACTGTCTATAGCGCTTTCGATATACGTAATATTGAGAAAAATGTTTCTTCTAGCAGTTATTGTTTTCTACAGTTACACAGTTATAGCTCCGCTATAAAGAGTTTCGCGTTAGTTCAACGATAATAGCGATCCGATCACTTATTTGACTTTGTCGGTAGAATGTGACCTTTTAAATGGAATTGAAAAAAAGATTAAAGTCTAATTAATAACCAGTAACCCTTCCATTTGCGTTCTTTTCTTTTGCTCAGGCTTCCATATGACACCAAGGCTCAGCAAGATTTTTCCCGAGTCTTGTCTGCTGATTGTCGTTGGCGTAGTCGTCGGTCTTCTCCTGTTCCAGGCTAGCAGCGTCCACGTGTCACCGCTTACGCCAGATACGTTTTTCCTCTACATGCTGCCGCCTATCATCTTGGACGCCGGCTACTTTATGCCTAATCGACTCTTCTTCGACCATCTCGGCACGATACTACTGTTCGCTGTTGTTGGAACTATATTCAACACCATGTCCATAGGTAAGCTAAAAGGTCCATATTTGTTATCATGAAAGCAACGTAAACTTATTAAGTAACGGTAGAGTTCAATGATAATAACGTTATCAAATATAACACTCTCTTGTAATGAACTTCTAGTTTTGCTCGATTGACTGTCTTTGCACGCGTCCACGATTTTCTTTACATGTCGATAACGAAATAAGAAAGAAATCGATATAAACGATCGTTACTGGTAATATATCGATTGGATACGCTTGAGTAACGTAGGGCTAAAATTCAAATTACTTTACTGCACGCGGTTTTAAAGAATATCGTATTCAGTTCGATTAACATTTTTCAATGGAATTTTATGCGTTGCGCATTGAATTCTATGGAGTTCATCTTCCGATAAACATTTCGTCGACGGACGACATGCAATCAATGTATAGCAATATTTTCCCCTTCCCGTCGTTCACTCGCATAATATTCACTATAGTCACTCGATTGAATTTATACGGATTTCAACATTATTCGATAGTATTATAAATTATATTGTTGTACGTATCTTACCACGCGGTGAGCGCGTAACGTGCAAGGAATTTCGTATGAAAGAAGTCGCGAAACAATTAATTTCCGGCAAAGTATAGATCGTTTATTGTTAAATTGTTAAATTAAAGCGGACGAAGAAAAAGCGATTTAAAATAGTATAGAGCTACATTCGACAGTAACGGTTTCTTCAAGAAATATAAAAGAAAAGGTCTTGACGAAACCGTCCTTTCAATGTTTGCCAGTTCCCTCGTTTCCAGGATAAACACGAGTAAAACGTATTTAAATAATTGTGTAAAGATGAGTTAAACGCGTTAGAAAGAAACCATGCAAAAGTAAATCGTGTAAAAAATGTACCGTGGAAAGGAGTCCCAGGTGTACTATATTTGTTTTTCTTACGCATCTTTTTTCGCTTCTCGTTTTCTCTCTCACGTATTTTATATTATATATAACGATATTTGCAATTCTAGTTCATATACGATAAAAGCGCGTAATATTGATTTTTTTTGTCGATTTTACTACGGTTCTCTTCCAAGGTTCTACGAAGTCAATGCGTTTTAAATACCGTCGATGCTGTAGTTGCACGATTTATTTTCTCATCCTTTCTTGTACTCTATCGTTGTACTCGATGAAATAAATTCACGAATATTTGGAAAGAACGTCTTTTATCTGCAGAATGTAATCTTGTCTTTCTATAGACTTTATATTTATTTATTTTTTCACACCGATTGGAGTGAAAGAACGGAAATTGCCGATATTTCATCGATCGTATTGGATTGTAGTGTATCGACTATCTAGCTGTTGAAGTATCATAGAAATATCTACGTGACCTTATTTTAATGCCGCCGAAAAAAGCAATCGATAATTTACCAAGGATATGTCCATACTCTGTATAAAGTGAGATATCGTTCAAAAAAGAAAGTCGAACATTTTATAGGTTCGTTTGCTGACAATGTTTTATATTTATACCATTTTACATAGCGAACGATTCGATGATTCGATCCAAGCTTTCGCCATCATACTGTCAAAATGATGCTCGAAATTAATCGGTGGAAAAATGGCTCGTTGCGTAACTCGAAATATTATGTAAAAATGCGAAGTTCATTTTCGTCGAGACGATTTTTCTGTTTTAAAAATCTATAGTTCGTTCAAAATTTATTTTTAATCCTTCGTATTCGAGAGACGATTGCCACTCGCCGTTTGGTTTGATGCTTCGACTCGACCAGTTTATATTTGACTTTGTAGAATCAAATTATTTTCGCGACAGTGTAAAAAGCGAGTTCCTAGAATTACGACGCGTCTTCCTGGGATTTACAGCACGATACACGTCGAGAAGGCCATATATTTAATCAAATTGTAAAACGAATGGTACGCTGCGTGATTTAGTATATGAATCAATACGGAAGTTAGATAAAAAGTACTTAAAACGTTAAGATATAAGTTTTGTGTTCTATTCAGACTTTGTTCTTTATAACGATGTTAATAATCGAAGTTATTCGCTATAACGAAACTCATTTTACTCGTCAAATATACAAAAGATGCAGTGGCGATTTACGCGAGGTGGACGTCAAGTTACATAAAATTGGCGCGGTACTAAGCGTGATAAGCAGTATTTAAGGCGACAGTAGATTACCATCACTTGACTCGTAAGTCTTCGCGGCGTGGTAGAATGTTACAATTTCACTCGTCGCGAATGTTTTCGTAATCATCGTTGCCATCATAGTAACCGCTTAAGTTTGATTTTTCTTCGTACGATGTAAATCCAGTATAAGGGAACAAATAAGCATTTAAGCAAAATGATTGAAAACATTTAAGAACTTCGAAAGGAGAATTAAAGTGAACTAGCTCCTTTCTTTAAAATTATATTCTATATTTTTTTCTTAGGAAATATCCTTTAATCTCTTCATTAAACAAGAAAGATAGTAAGGAGTATTCCATAAAATGATCTCTATTAAATACGGTACCGTTTAAATACAACGTAAGAAAATTACGAAGCGCAAAGGATTAACGTATCGTACGTAAAATCAGACAATGGACTGTAACGACTCGTTCCATCGCCACAATCTACTGACCTACCACCGATTCTACTTTTCGTATTTTAAATCGCGCGAATTTCCCTCGCACGAGTTACCCACGGACGTGGGTAACGAAGCGACGAGAAAGTTAAAAAAAAAAAAAGAATATGTATATCGAACGTCTGTCTCATCGCGATAATGGATAATCGAACTCTTATCTTCGGTGTACAGTGACGTTGTTGATATGTCTAAACGCTTCGTTAACATTTTTTACGGCGCGTCGTGTTTTGATAAAACGCTCGGCTCGTGCCTGACTCTAGCACGCGAAACGACTCATCGGTCTTTTTTCGTATTTTCGTAGCGAAAAAATCCGTCCTCGTCCTTTCCTCTGTTTGGAAGCGTAGAGAGCGCGGCGCCTATAAATAGAGCGGCGTCTCGTTCGGCTTCCGATTCCGCGCATTGCTAGCGCCAAAAGTGATGCGCCTGCCCTTCGACGCGACGCCCACGCAAAGAGCGAACGTTGCTTCGTTTTCCGCTTCTCTCGACGAATCTCCGGTAGAACGATCGTGCTTTTGTCGTCTCTTCTCCGTTCTTTACTCGATGAGATAGCTCGATCGCTCGATAAGGTCGCCATTATAAATCCGAGGAAATGTCAGGAGTGAAGGAAATAGAAAATAGCGAGAAAGAAGACGCTGCGATAGAAAATACGCGATAGAAACTGGATTTCCGGATCGTTATAAATAGCCTTGGCGAATTTGAAGTTTCATCGAGGTAGTGAGTTATTTTTCGAAAGGGAATAGGAAAACTAATGGTGAAAATGGATGCGCGTGGACTGCACGCAGCAACGAATAAAAAACCGTGAAAATTTGATTATCGAAACGATTTCGATTTCGTTTCGAAGATCAGATTCGTTTAGTAATTGTAATTTTTATTTTGTTTCCTTTCATCGTTATTAGATGGAAATTAAAAAGTTCTTATCAACGCCGAGACCGATATTCGTAAAACGAAACGTTCCAAATTAATACGCAAAATTATGAAAACTGAAATTGATATCTCCGTAAATAGAGCCGCTGCGAGCTATTTGTTTGGCGGGAAACTGACATAACTAAATGTATCCAGACATAACCGAATACTCCGTCCAACCGTCCCTGGACCTCGAACCGAGCTTTGAGCCGTAACAAGCTTTCATAACAGAACCAGCGAACTATTACGTTTAGCAATGAATAATGCAGTGCTTTTAATAAGTATTCGCGTTTCATGGTTAGTGCAGAAATCGATTGCAATTTTTTAAAGAACGAAGGGAATTGGTCGGCGTTTCATGAAAATGCACCGACTCACATCTTTGCTTGTTTACCTGAATGCGTTCGACTTCAAAGACATCGTACTCCTCGATCGTTAATAAAAACGATTTAATACAAAAGGCTTCGATCCATCTCATCGAAGAGAATCGAAACGACCGTCTCGTATATCGCAACGAACTATTTTGATACACGATACGCGAATTTATGGACATTTATTCGCCAGCTGCAAAAGCATTTTCCTTCTTATCGAGATACGATTATTTTTAGTTTTGTAATCGATGTGCCGTAAATTCGTACGAACGAAGCTCTTACGCGTCAATTTTAACGACTGCAAGATACGTCACTGAGCACATCAGAGCTCTTTATATAAACGTTTTATCAAATAAGGTCCAACTTGATTAAAGAAGGTCTTCGATCGCGGTGCCACTTTTTTGCAATATCCTTTGCTGAATTCCTCGCGACGAAGTTATTTTTCGAATTTCGTCGCTCGCATTCGTGTCACCGTATCAGTCGTAACTACGCACGCGAAACGATAAAATGTCGTACGTTCGACGATTAACCCGATTATTACGAGCTCGAAGATGTTACGGTAGAGTCATTTATGGAATGTTTAACGCGCGCGATCGACTCGCCTTACCCGACGTTTCCCTTTCATGGACGCCGTCGTGGAGACGGACGAATTTTACCGGACCAGAGAATTACGTAAACGCGTCAGGATTAAAGGACGTCGCGATGATCGCCTCGTCGAAGCTTAGAAAGTCCCTCGTGAAATTGAAACGACTAAAGATAGCTTCGACTGCGAAAGTGTGCTATAAGCGTCGATCGTAGCTTATAGATGGCAATGCGACGTAAGAAATTACGTGCACGCATATTAATAACCGACGCGATAATAGCTCTTGCCGTTCCACCATCCCGATGCATCGATGTTAACTCGCTCGGAGATAATGACGACCTTTTCTTTTTTTTCCATGCCCATGTAGGTGCGTCCTTGTGGATCCTAGGGAAATTTAACGTATTTGGCTGCGAAACGCCGTTACTCGACATGTTCCTCTTCTCGGCTCTGATAAGCGCCGTCGATCCAGTCGCCGTCCTGGCGGTCTTCGAGGAGATCCACGTCAATGAGATCCTCTACATCGTGGTGTTCGGCGAGAGCCTTCTCAACGACGCCGTAACTGTCGTGAGTATTATTTCCATATTCGATGCTAGCGAATGCGCGATACCATTCAACCACGAGGATCGTACGTTAGATCGTAACGCTTTAACGTAACGACGTAACGACGAGTCAAGCCGACGTCGACGTCGTTGGATCTTTTCGAGTTCAAATGCGAAGAGGTGCCGTCGCGTCTACGTGGAATGTCGTACGCGTGTATAACGTAGTCGTAATAATCCTTTGAAATTCGGAAGAAGAAATTTTGAAGTGACTCACGGGATTACGGGGTTCTCGACAAGGGGACATTTATCGGAGGTTTGAATTGGAAATTTGGGAAGCGAATGAAATGTCGCACGTAAAACGTTAGGGCAATGATGTTTAAAATTATATTTGCCACTGTTTGTGCCCATATTATGCCCATAATTTCGGCAGGTGATACGAAAAGAGATAAACTGTGACGATGCAAATGGCTCGCGGTAATCGGATTCGCTTATTTTTACTTTAATATTGAAATTACGACGTTGCGGTTCGTCGATGACGTTAAACCGCCAGAGCCATTTGCGCATTGTATTCCAACTGCGGCACGCTGCTGTCCTGTCTCTTTTTTTACGACCAGACTATGCATTTCTTTATCGATATACAACGACCTTTTCAATTAGAAGCATTTTAGATATAGCTAAAAATAAAAAAGAATCGTTAGTCGATGTGTAAACGATAATGAAGCTTACGAAAGAAACGTCCAAATTATCTAAGAAAAATATGTTTCAGGTGCAGTAAATATATTTTTTTTTAATTACGAACAATGAAACGTAACTACTTCGCGTTGACACTTTTTCCTATCGATATTCGCATTCGAAAAAAGCTTATACGTATTTTCAGACCAGCTTTAGAGGAAAAGAACGCGCTATTATTTTCATTAGTGTCGATCATGAACCACAAGTTGTAAAATCATGATTAAAATACATTAATGCGCTCGTCTGAATTTCAATCGACTTCTAAACTTATATAAGAAGATAACGCAAAATGATCCTTACTGACAAGATTCTTAGTTCGCTCCCTTCAAAAAGATGGCAAGATAGAAAGAAAGTTTATAATTAATACGACTACGACTACGAATATAAAACGAGAGACGAAAGGGAACGAACGTCAGCCTCGACCACTGGTTCCCAATCTTTTTTGATTGCCCTATTTTCAGAACAAAGACACACCGAATCCCATTCTTGAAATCAATAATATAACCAATAATGTGTACTTTATCAGAAGATATTAACGATATTGGTGTATTGTTCAAAATTTGATTAGCAAATATATATTATTAAAAAAATTAATATAATATTATTAATGAGGTGGCAAGTTCAGTCTAATGACATTAATTTTTCTTTATTCGATGCCATATTTCCATATGTAATAGTTCCACTATTGAGAACCTATTTCTTTTCTTTGCTAGTAAATTGCTGACCACGCTACATCCTTTTTCGGCTAAATATGACGATGGGAATGCAATGAAAAACTTCTTTGATGCAGCCCATAAACCCGGATATAATACTGGAATTTGCCTTTGAAGCCAAGATTCTTGATATCCATTTTTTAATTTCCCTTCTCCTGTAATGATAACGTTGGTGTTTGTAAAGTTTGAGAAAGGTTCCAGTAACCAATTTAGAACAATCATGAAGGACAATTTAAAATTTATTTGTAAAAATCTTCTTTTTATACGGACAGATCTTGCTTGAAAAACATTTACAACTATTCGTTGAAACGTGCCCTCGATGATTTTTAGTATTAATCAAACTTTTCAGTGGACTCTTGCGAGTATCCAGGGAGACTATAACGTCTTTCGTTTAATCCCTGATGCCCACTAAATTTGCTTTGGACCGTAAATACCCCCCCTAAATTTCTTCAACGCTGATCGGTGGGCGGTACAGTCCCCGTTGGGAACCACTGGTCTGGGTTGGGTCCCTCGACCGCGATCTCGAGCGCGCTGATATCTCCGTTGGAAGACGTACGTTCTAAAGTCGTACTGAGTCGTAATTAAGAGAAGAAGAATCGCAATGCTTAATCAATGGCGAATGAGTTTCTCGTATTGCATTCAGGTGCTTTACCACATGTTTGAGACGTACAGCGAGATGGGTCCGTCAAGGATTATTTACACCGACATATTGTCGGGTCTTGGCTCCTTCCTCGTCGTGGCAATTGGCGGTACGATAATCGGGGTGATATGGGGATTTGCCACGGGCTTCGTAACAAGATTTACCCATCAAGTTCGCGTGATCGAGCCGATCTTCATATTCGTCATGGCGTACTTGGCCTATCTCAATGCCGAGATCTTTCACATGTCGGGAATACTGGCGTAAGTAACACGACCTTTATATCTTCCGCGTATTATTAACCAAACGGATACTAAAATAAGAACTAATCTAGATAATAACGATCGTGAAACGAGACGATGGTGAGAAATCTTTTCTGAATTGAAACGTTCAAACAAAATTCGGGAAGAGTGTAGAGTACATAGAAGCGATGTTGCACGATCCAATCAGGTTAAACGAATAAAAGATACGCATCTGTAAACAAGAAATCAATAATCTATTATTCGATTTGCATCATGCATATCAGCGCATGCGATACATTCTTAAATTCGAACTCGTTCCAAGAGACATCCTTTCGAAAGATCAGTATTTCATCGAGTTTATCGATATAAGTAGAATCTTGCTTCGATTTTATTTCGCGAATGACGTCGATATTCGTACTGCACGAGGAAGAGAACCTTGACATTTTTTCGCATTGATCCGCGACTTGGTGGAATTGCATGGAAGAGGAAATAGTAGGATTGAACTAGCCGTAAATTGCCCAAGGTCCATGGACTTCCGGCGATATTCACGATCGTTATTAAGTACGATTAGTGCAACGTCGCGCGCGTACCTCCTATATTACACGGTGAAACAATTAAAATATAAGTTTCATAATAATACCAATCGATTATACGTGCCGATATCCGAAGCTCGGTCGAGAAAGAATCGCGCGATCGATATGCTCTCTCAAGCATACGACGACCTATCCTTCTCCATCATCCACGACCTCTTTATTTCAGGATCACCTTCTGCGGTATTACCATGAAAAACTATGTCGAAGCCAATATATCGCACAAGTCTCATACAACTGTGAAGTACACAATGAAAATGTTATCCAGTAGCTCTGAGACCATTATATTTATGTTTCTCGGGGTGGCCACTGTTAATAATAAGCACAATTGGAATACATCGTTCGTCGTCATGACGATCGTCTTCTGTTCGGTATACCGAATCGTGGGTAAGCTTTCGATTTATTAAAGCAAACGATATTCGAGATTCGCGTTGTCAATTTTATCCTTCGATTTATTCTTAATATTTCTCTTACTTTCTTCCGTATGTTGAAAGTTGATAATGCGAATCTCATTATCAACATGTAGTTATTCTTTAGCTGAACGGACTTCTTTCTCTTTTAATAAAAGCTCGTTTCTATAAGAGAAATAACATCCCTACGGAAAGATCCTTTTGAAGTACGAACTTCGTTATTTTCTCTTTCAAACTATAACGATTTTTCGAAACGTTGTATTCGTTTTGAAAGCATTTCGCGTTTCAATTATTAATCAAATGTCAATACAACTTCTGCACGAAATAAATAATATCGTAACGAATAATATTGAATATCCAACTCCCTTTTTACGCGGTGGATACGTTTAACGCAAAAAAAATGTCACGCGAAGAGAAATCGAGTTATTTCAAAAATTGCGAAAAAAAGAGTAGCACTCGGTAAAGTCCTCTTTTACATGATATTTTCACTTAAAATGCGTATTCATCGTTTCAAAAGCTCTTTCGATATGTATCGAGGAAATGAATTACGCGTTACTTCTTGGGAGCTTGTCGACATCACGTGGAGACTCGAAAGAAAAGGATATCTACATATTACGATCGAAAGGAAAAATAGTAATATTAAAAAAAATGTGTATTATCGCAATACACAGTACGCGCCTTTAATAACACGTTTTTCGAATAGAGATATTAATGTTTGTGCATATCGTATAGGAAGAGAGTTGAATGTATATTCGGAACGATTTTGGCAGTGCTCCGTTGAGAATAGTTTAATCGTAAATCATACATGACTTCGGAACGATGAATCGTGTGCGATCATCAATCGTTGTATGACGTTCCATCGTGAGTCATTTTAAAGCCGTTTTAGAATAGCATACATCGTTAAAATTAAAAAGTTTTTTTCGTTAGGACTTCTTTAAAATCGATGGATGCTGTAACGTTCGAAGATACGACGTTACGATGTAATATTGTAATTCGATTACAAAAGGAAAAAACGAGAGACTCGTTAAAAGGCGTTCGCATCAAATCGACGTGATTTTTCCATTTCGAACGAACAGCAGAAGAACGCTTTGTATTAATTTCTAATGCCATTACGACGAATGATATTTTAAGACGCACTTTACGTAGTATCTTACACCTTTGAATGTTCTTACGTCACGGATTAACATCGTGCGTTTACGGCTTCCCATTTTTACGACAGCTTACCATTCGATCGTTCGGAAAATCCTCTTCATGACCATACCTTACGTAACCTATCGTTCAAGACGGAAGGAAGGCTTTAGTTTCATAATCGGGTTGTCTCGAAAGCGCGCTTCGTTCCATTTATTCCCGTCAAACCGCCAACGATCGACGAATTTACGAACGCGTCTACGAAACTGTCTACAGCCTGTACCTGAATATACGCGATTGGTCCGATAAGCGTAAAAACCGACGATAATTGGAAAAAGCTCCGCGAATTTTCTTTCATGGGCGTCCCATATTTTTGACGTTTGCGCATAAAATTGGGAATACGTAACGCCGATATTATTACGATAACGAGATGAATATGTTATCGAAGATTATCGATCGAGTAAAAATAAAGACGATCTCAAAGCCGGTAATCGAATTACAACGATCAAGTTCAACGAATACCAATAACATAAAGTCGATACGTCCATTGTGTTACGTTAGGAGTGATCGTACTGACAGCACTGGCCAATCAATTCCGTTTGCACAAACTGGATAAAGTGGAAAAATTCGTTATGTCCTACGGTGGATTACGGGGTGCTGTAGCGTTTGCCTTGGTCTTGCTCATAGATCCTAGGCACGTGCCTTTGCAGCCGATGTTCGTCACGACTACCATCGCTGTGATATACTTCACCGTATTCATACAGGTAAAAATGGCGGTCGAATCGCTGGCTAACGGCAACGACTTGCCATAAAAACGTGACAGAATTTTACGCGATGCAATGGCGATCGAACGATAATTACGAGGGGAAAAACGCTGACGATCGATTCGACGAGAATCACGATCGAAAAATTCCACGACGATGGTTTCGCGCACCTTGTTAATGGAGAAGCAAACGCGTTATCAATCGCGGATTATATTCGTTTGCTCGATAGTTGAAACCGCTAGGCTTTGCGAAGCCATTAGTCGGTAAAACGACGTCGACTTTTTCGTTCGACCGATTGGAAAAGCCGATATTGATGGAAGTACTTGAGCACACGCGTCGTTACGGTATTCGATATTTCCGCCTTGTGTGGTATATTCCGCGTTTATCGCGCTCCGTTGCGTTCGTATCAATCGACTCGATTCGTTATGAAAATTCACTTTCAGGGTATCACTATAAAACCTCTCGTCAGGATATTGAACGTGAAGAGGGCGGAGAGAAGAAAGCCCACGATGAACGAGAGAATTCACGAACGGGTACGTTTCTGCGATTCTGTTTCATTTTGATCCTTTCCTCGTTGTTCTTCGGTTTCGCGGGCTAGTCGGTCGTACCGACGCGTTCCATCGGATTTGAAAAAACGCGCAGATAGATGAAAATTTATATTTAACATATGCGAAAATATCGGTAAAGCAAACACGAAGGGAACGATAGCAACCACTTGCCGTACGATAAAATCGATAATTCTCGTCTCGATGAGGAAAAAGTTGACTTTTGTTACAAAACAAATACATCGAGACGTGCTCATCGATAGAATGTGCTATACTTTATCTAACTTTGTACGACACTCGCGATAAATTCGTAGAGATTTGGAACCGACTTGTTAACACGTAGCGACAAAATAATAATAAATATGGTTATACGAGATGACATGTGTTTATCCTTCATCGGGTTGACAGTAATTCACTAATTATAGGTATAATATTCGAAATTCGTTGGCTGGCGATGTTCATTCAATTCTTATAATTACGTGGTTATGGTTAACACTGTCAACGCGCTAATTTGATATTGAGATTTTGATAAAATCTCAATGAGATAGGAAAATTGCACTATTTTCTTCATGATCTTCGATCATAACTGCTCAACCGTGCAAATATAGCGATTTGAACTCCGTAGTAACTTAATAGAAATATCAATACTAGCGTGTGTTACAATTTTCAAGTACAACGATGTCGTCAAAGATTGGCTAAAGATAAAATTGTTATGTATTTTCTTCGTTTTATCAGTCATTTTATAATTATTATCCTTCTTTCGTGTAGACGATGAATTTTTGTTCATTATCCTGTGTCAAGTTTGTATACCTTTTCAGATAATGGACCACGTAATGGCAGGGATGGAGGATATTTTAGGGAAACACGGCAACTACCACGTCCGAGATAAGTGAGTTAAAACGGTGTACGATAATCTCGGTCACATCGATTACTTTTTTTTTCTCTACCTATTAATCGCGTTCGCTAATATTTTATCGTTTCAGATTCAAACGTTTCGATAACAAATTTATCCGACCATATTTGGTGAGAGATCACTACGGTGCCGAACCTAAAATTCTGGAAACCTATTCGAAGCTCGCGATGAAAGATGCTTTGGATTACATAAGGCGAAACGCATCCACCATCGGTAATATCAGCGGCACCGAAAGCATGTCGGCGATATTTCGAAATTATAGCAACACCGGACAATTTAACGGCAGGTAAATTATTTGCGTGATTAAAACCGATGCTGTTTCGATAATACCATTATCACCGATCTTTTATCTTTGCACCGTTCCCCTCGTATGTGAAAAGACAACCGCTACGACGTCTCACGATTTATAAATAACGTATTTTGATATTTATTCTTTTTCAAATGCACCGTTTGCGAATACGATCACATCCGCACCATTATATTTGTTACCCGGCGCACTTCGATTTGAGATACACTTGGCAATCCGTGTAAGTTCATTATTCTCTGTCGTACAAAAGTAGAAATCAATACCGATGCGGAATGGATGTCTCTGTTCAAAGTAACCTTCGATTCGGTATCGTGCATTCTCATACGTCTATATTGTAATCTATCTGGATAGCTGCCTCTCCTTGGGGAGAAGTATCGATCTCGAAGTACCAGAGGGTCGTAATCATAAAATGCAGTCTCATTCTTCCTCCTTCCAGTCCGAGCTGCAGCCAGCTCGAGACCGGCTGGAATATCGATCTTCAGGAACTGGAGTACAACCCTTCCAAGAAAGATCTGACCGATGCCAGGATACATCACTTGTTGGCGGAGGAACTTTGCAAACCGTACAAACGGGTAACATTGCATTACTTAAGATGCAGTATCCGTCTTTGTCGTATAAAAACTCATATCGATACAACCCAATAGTCGAAAACTGTATCTTTGCAGCATCGCCGACTGAGTTACAGCCGACACGCCGTCAACGATCGCGATCTTTCGACGCAGGTCAATTACAAAATGCACATGAACATCCGACGGATGATGGGAGAGCACAAACATCGACATAAACGCAGCAAGAAGTTACTAAAAGTAAATCCTCAAGTATATATCTCTTCCTTTTTACCTTTTTGACGAAAGATTTATTCGGCTGCTATTGCCGCTTCGTCGCAAACTTCACGATTCATCGTAATGTCCGTTTGTTTTCGCAGGACGGTAAGCAGAATCACGTGAGCTTTCCGGAGTTCCAGCAAAACGGTTCGACGAAATTGTTCACTCAAGGTACGTAAACGAGAATCCGTTTAAGGCCGGTGACCGAAATACATTTATGAAAGTATGCCCTTCTGTCGCAGATTACATCAACGGCGTGCTGTATGAATTAGAAAACGGAGATACCTCGAAGCCTTCGAGTAAGGACGATTGGGATTCTGCCATAACTTTCACGGCTAGAACTTCTGGTAAGAATTCGTTCCCTGGCGAAAAGTTTTTTCCCCGTTTCTTTTAACGAAGAAGCAACTCGTTAGAGTGGAATACTTTAAATAGATTTTCTCTTTAGTTGCCTTTCTTCGAGTCATATATTTCATTCGCAGAAGTTCGTTAGAAACGTCTTTATATCTTCTTCTCGCTTTGCGAATTCGAAGCTACATAGAGATCCTTTTTAACGCGTTGACTACCGAGCGCGTTTTACGTGGGCGTCGATATCAATTTTCTATGACGCGATGCATATTATGTTGAATTATATTATTTACAGCAGACAAGTTGAGTCGTTTAATGCATTTTTCGTGGCGAGGGTCACCGGTGACCCCCGAGGCTCCGTAGACCTGCTTGTTTATAAATTCGCTGATGCTATTCAAACAAGTGACTCGAAAAGAATTTTTTTTAGCATTTTTAAATTTCAAAGATTTGAAATCGTCAACTTTAAGTTTAATGTGTAAATTAATAATGAAATTAAAATCTTAGACTCGTCGAACGCCAACGTTGATACGCATCATGCCGCAACCGCTACTACGTCAATGGATACCATAAATACCGATGAAGCCGACGTGAAGTTAAGTCGGGATGGTACGTGTCCAAAGTAGAAATTTCATAGATCATGCAAATCGACGGCCGTTGAAAAGATAAAAAATTAGGGTCTCTGCGTAAATCGGAATTAATATTCTCACGAAGGATTACAAATAGTAGGTCTTATATTTTTTTAGTATACATGATGTATTGTAGGATATTGTACGATATTGTGATACAGAAAATATCCCCAAGATGAATACTTCTCGTTCAAACAGGCAAATATTATGATAATGGAATGTTCGAAGTTATGAGACGGTTGTTCCTCTTCGGAATTTGTCGGCAAAAGCTTCTTTCGTCTGATAATAATTATAAAAAAATTATCGGATAAAACAATGTTTCAGATCGAAGCTGCAAAATTATGCGACAATGATGAAATTTCACTTTTCTTTTCTTTCTTAGAGAATTAATTTATTCCTTTCGAAATTAAAAAGATCGTATTATAAACTGTAGTATTGTAATCACGTTGTAATATTTGTTATATAGTCAAGTGATTATGTTGATCTTGATTATTTCATTTTGTTCTCATATTATAAAGTGTAATCAAACATCGAACTCTATCTAATCGGTCCTATTAGTTTATCGTTTTGACAGTAGTGAAAATCTTAAACATATCATTTAATTTATTCTCGTTGTTTATTACGAATAAACAGTTCTCCCTGAAAATCCCCTTAAACTAGACATTTATTTCATTATACTCTCGCTGTAAATGATACTTTATAAACGATTGTTATCGTAAACCAAATGAGTTCGCTTTTTGAACATTTTCCGATTTTAATAAATTGTTGTCAAATAAATTTATTAGTTGTTCTTCTCTTCAGTTACTCTGCACATTCTTAAAGTTTCATCCACGTCGGTGAGTTCAGGTTCACGATGCCCCTTGTGAGAAACATGATATAATAGTGTGTAGAAAATAATATAATGTGACATAGTTTTTATCTGATTATTTTTCTACTCTCCCTATAGGCGAAAATTATAGAGTGACTACACCTACAGCGACGGAGACGATGTTACCATGGAAGAGGGAGGATGATTACGACTCCGGTCATCCTCTGAAACAAAACGAATTTCCGGCTTGGTGCTCGAATAAAGAATATCTCGCGTACAGTTCGCCATCTGCAACTTTCTTGGGTGAGCGTCCTCTTTACCGGTATGATTCCGCTATAAAATTATACGAATAATTTTTAATGTACGCGTTTCACGCGTTTTTAAAGGTGGTATCGAACAACCGAAAATTCAGTCCGTGATCGGTCTATTTCGACGTGAAAGCATCGGTACACCCGATCACATCGATCGTCAGGAAACTGTGGACGAGCGCGACGAGTACGCGATAACGGGGATGGAAGATTTATCCTCACCCGCGAGAGACACAGGTACCTCTTCAACAAAAAATATTTCTAAACACGATTGATGTTCTAGATATCTCGCAGAAGTTCTTTTGTTATGTTAGTTGCGAACTTCGATGTTTATAGATTATACTCTCTTGGTAGTCACAAAGTGAAAAATTTACCAAAATATCGAATTAATATTAGAATGTCACATGTCTTTGGCTTTGTTGTAATTTTGCTTTTTAGTACAAATTTGCATTGCAATTGGCACCTATGACTGAGCAAACTTTATTGAATTTTATTCGATAAGCTGCTCGGCTAATCTAAATCGTTTTCATCTGACACTATTTACGTTATTTCTTCGAGTATTTTTTCATGCATATGAAATGCCGAAATTGACGAATAATGTCGAACTAGATGCGGACTCCGAAAAAAAAAAACAATCGTATAACGGAATCGCGTTGCATAATAAATTTATGGTGCTCATAAATCATGTAACCATCAAGTAACAAGTGGTATATATGTATACGTAAGCTTAATCTAGCATGTAATTTTAGCGTGTAAAAATCGTGTAAAACACGTTAAAACGTAACAATACGAATGCTGTGCATTTAATTTTACGTCACTTGATACTTTCATATAATATTTGCCATTTATTACTTTAGTAAGTATTCTTATTAATATAAAAAGAGGCAACCGTTCGCGATATAAATATACACATCCACACTCTGCAAAGTTCCATGATTTATTAGTTTCCTCGTTAGGATTCTTTATCGAAAAGAACGCATTTATAATGAAATGTATTTTATAAAACATACTTATTTTATTTATTTAAACGAAGAACATTATTTTTTGATTATCCGTTAACAATTTCGGAACCCATAATTGTTTAATTTTGTTTAATTTCATTTTTTCAATGAAAAACGAAATTAATTACCTATATAGATTTTAAAAACGTACTTGAATATTTTTCTACTGTGTAATATATTTCGTCACATATTTGCACGACATTTTTACTAAAACTTTCTACAAGAAATTTGAAGCAGTACACTATTTTTGAATGTATTATATTTTACGACAACGAGAACTTTTGGCTACGAAAAGAAATAAAATTCGTAAACGTTATTCTCCTGCTTCATTCGCACATTGAACATATGTAAATATATGCTGCAGCAGCTTGCTATAATTGTTTACATGTTTATTGACCACAGAAATCAAATTAGAGTCGTCGTTCGACTCAATGCGATCAAGATTTAATGTTCAGCCTCCTCAGGAGATCACAAGAACATAATACGTTGGGAATTAAGTTTTATACGCATTATTATTAAATCAAAGTACAATTATTGTTAAAAAAATTGAATTTAGCTGTACGGAATTTTCAAATATTATCGTAAAATAAGAACTTACCAAAATGATTTTCTTTAATGAAAGCTTATATATTGCTTAATAAGTTTAATTAATAGTAAAACGATTATTTATTAAGCTGTTATCCATAACGACGTGAATGAGAAGCGAGCATCTAGCCTGACAATATCTTAGAAAACAGGTGCAAGTAGCAAGCTACTGTACAATTTTGTGATATTCATCATTAGTCCGCTACGTGTAGGCCACGTGATCTAGACTAGACTGCCGTCTTCCTCCGGTTTATCGATAACAATTTTTTCGTGACCTTGCTCGACGAAACAAGCCGTTAACACAGATCGTATGGAAACGAAATTTTCGTCAGCGGGTCAAGAAAGTGTTCGTACTGCCGTTGGCATCGGGCAACTTGATAGAGTCTTGTCTTGTCACGATGTATTCACCTATTTAGAAAATCGTGAATATACATCTTGTAGTTTCCTATATGTAAGTTTTATGATTTTCGTATCGTTATAGGTACAATGTTCATGTTCCTTTTATTTTCTCCTGTAAACTTATCGTGTATGTTATACGCTCATTAATGTCGCTTTGGTGCGACATGAAATAGCATGACATAAAGATAACAGTATATATCATTCCAATCATGCAATAGGTACTAGTGACACGTCTTTTATTTGTTGCACGATGACACGATATAAGATATCGGCTTCCAGGATTTTGTCTATCGACACTCGTTTCCTTTTTTCTCATTTTTACGTTTCATAAGACTTGCACGGGGTAGTTTTTACATTGTTCCAAAGAATAATACGTTTTGCGATCAGTAATAATCTTCCTAAAGTATTAAAAAGAGGCATTTTTCCGTCGTTCTTGCTGCATCGATTCATAACAATTTTACAACTAATTATTATTAGATGTACGACAGTCGATCGTGGTATGTACATAAAAAAAAAAATTTAAAATAAGAAAAGTTTGTAGCATATAATTAAGTGATCAAAGGCGCGATGATTTATAAACACCAACGAGCAAAGGGCGACAATTTTTATAAGGTATTGTAAAGAAGATATCAATAATATCATAAATTACATCTATTTCTTTTTTAAAACATGTTGTGTAGTGATGTAGTGCATCATTATGTGATACCGTAACATGAATTTTTATTACGGCGACATTTCGATCGTACGAGATTTTTTATAGAATGACTAAAATTATAGTATCATATAATGACGCATAATACTTTATATTTAATAATGTATAATAAAGTGGTGGTGTACGCTGAGAAGAGGGTTGTTGGAAGAAGGGTGTAGAAGGTGGAAGTTCGAAGATTCTGACCCCGATATAATAATTTATGAGAGCCTATTTGCTGACTATCATAAGTATAACAAACATTATAGATACTTTAGGAGAAAAAAAAACCGCGTACGCCACTGTAATAAATTTTGAAAAGAAAAACAAGTGGAAATAAATCAGCCTTATCAAAAATTAAACGATTGTCTAACGTGTGACGAGTATTTCGCTAAACACGAAGTAACGCCTTCTTTTTTATTTTTTATTCTAAACGTTTACGTATGGATTTAACAGTAATGTTAAGCGAGATCATAAACAATATATGTGGTATTAAATCGCAAATAGTTGAATTTAGTTTTACTTAGGTCGTTTCATCGCGTCCCTTTTGAGGCAAAATCGCTCCCCTCGAGGGCGACGCCTTCCGCGAGTTGGGAAATACTGATGTAAGGAATGAAAATCTCCAGCATAATGAGAACCGCTGCTTGGGAAGGCTAGGCAGAAATTATTCGACCTTTTTCTCTTTGTAAGTCATATTTCCGAATCGTTCACACGTTGAAGATTCCTCCTCTACGAATCAAATTTTTCTGACAGTTCTTCAAAAGTGTCATATTATTAACTCTGTGTTTTCCGATAACATCAATGACAATTCGAAATTTACTCATATAACTTTTCCATATGGCTGATTCACGCCCTTTCATAGTTTAGCCGCTTCTTTCAAACGTTGATTAGTGCATGCGCATCAAGGTTATTTGCAGCTTTGTATGAAGTTATCTTATTTTATTTATCTATACGATTCTTTTTTCTTTTTTCATAACGTGCTTGTTAATTTGATTGAAATCTTTATAAGATCGTTGCAGTATTGCAGTATGACTTGTATACTGAAACTTATGAATTGGTAACGATGATCATCGTATCTTGTAATATTTTAACCGAACATCGTATACCATCTATTTCCTGTTGAAACGATCATTAGTTGTCTCTATGTGTCTTGCCCTACCGTATCTCCATGGCCGTATTAAATCTTGCGTCAAATAAAAAAGTTATCAATTCGCAGTACTGCGATATTAGACGAACGTACTCGGTCACTGTAAATATCGTGAAACGAAATTTTGAATTGTAACGCGTAAAGATTGAAAATAATATTTTCTTGCACTGTTGCGATGATACTATTTAGCATTTTATACTCGGATGTGCATAATGTCGCTTCGTACCTCCTTTCATCAGACGTTTAAACGAGAATTTATCCAGCTAAATTCACGTTCCCTTGTCTCGATGCCTCTATTATTTCTCGCAGACAGCAGCAAGAGCTCCACGCGGAGAGTATCGATGATGGAATTGGGCAGCATGGAAAAATCCTCTATGGATAAGGCTACGGACGATGGTTCTCATTCTTTACCGGAATGCTGGAATAAACAAAGGCTTCGTATGTCGTCGTATCTCTGCGCGGCACACGTACCGAGTCTGTCGACCGCACTTATAACATCTTCCTCCGAATCGTCGGAGGAGATAGACGAAGAGGAAGAGAGAGCTTGACCCTTGGGGATTGTCGAGGAGCAGACGTCTTCCAGCGACGACGTTCAGCGATGTCTACGTCGTCCCTGGCGACGACGGACACGACGATCGTTACTCACGTCTCTCCTACGACGACCGAGCGCACCAGTTTGAGAAAGTCCAATCTATATTTTTTCACCGACGTTAGTGTAACAAGACTGTCACGGCAGATCCATTCTCTTCGAAGCAACATTTCGCACGGTATTTTATAATTTCGGCATTGACCGTGATGCCTCGTCAAATAGCGATCGCTTCTTTCGTATTGGCCTGTCCGCGATCGTTCCTAATTTTTTTTAGCTTGCCCGTCATTATCAAATTCAGGTAGCGGAGATTTTGTAATCCAACGCCAAGATAATTCGGGACGATCTTGAGGTAATTGTCAAATATGTGTAACTTGCGTCCATTAAATTCTTCGCAGGTAGAATTTAAAAAAACAGGAAAACTAATGTCCTACTTTTCTCATCATCGTTGAAGGCGTCTAAACGTTCCTGTTTTCTTGTCGATTGTGACATGCTTTAGAAACGTGGAAGCTTTAGGACGTTACAAGATCATTGGGATCCATGTAATTGAAACGTTAATTCTTCGATTATTACCATCAGTGTCGTTGAAAGTATTATAATTCGTTAAACGATATCTGGAATATTCTTCCGAGTGAATGGATCGATCGTAATTGTACGGAAAAAATATGAATTTATACTTTATGCATTTCACGAAAGATAACGACTGGTTTTGATTTTCAACTTCCAACGTTCAAGGTCGTATTAAGCTGCGTTTGCGAAAGAGAACTGCAAATGTTAGATGTTTCTTGGAGAAGTGTTATTTTGAAGGGGAAAAAGGTGATAAAATGAACGATTTAACGTTCGCATAACGAAGATAGATCTTCTACTGAGATTTCTGATTTCCGTAATCCGGTAGAAAATATGTAAGAGTGTAAGGATGCATATATCCTTCTTCTTTAAGTATGGCCTTAATTACTTAAACATAAAGAGAGTATCGGTGGAAATCTCGCATGTTGTTTGTCCAGAATATTGATAATTACAGAAAGCTACTTAATGTATATAAAAGTTTTCCTAGAAGCAAGGCAGAAAGTTATTGTAATTATCATTTCACGAAGACAGGATGAGAACAGCATTATCACGTCAAGGAATGAATATGAATAGCGAGGGGAATGTCCTGATCTCCCTGAAATTTAAATTTCTGTGAATGTCGACGTCACTACGATACAAGATAAGTAACGGAGATCAGCTCGTAGTAGCTACGTAATCGAATAATTAACCTGTTAGCCGGCTATCAAGAATATATTTGTCAGGTCGCAAATTAATCCTAACGGATCGCCCTTCGTAGATTTTGATAGCTCCACGCTCAACGTGTTAGCTGATAATTCTTGTAAAAGATATATTGGTCGAAGGTAATAGCTGTACGTGCGAAAAATTAATTCGATTTTTCGAAAAAATGTAGTCAATCGATATGACGATTGTTTTACGTAAAAGTTGCCTGGTTAACAGGTTAAAATAGACTGTGGTATCGGAAGATATGAATTTCTTGTTACAGTTTTATATCCTTAGAAGATATTAACTGCTATGGTAGAGGTAACTAATATCCGTTTATACGCTTTCGCAGTATACGGTGAGTAAACCATAGTACTTGAGATTTAAATTAACGTGTAGATAGCGGTTGAACATTAAATTTTAATAATTTATTAATTGGTCGTTATTGTTCAATATCGTCTATGTCAGATCTTTAATTATACGATATTATTAATATTCGGTAATTAAAGCGAATCTTATCGCGTATTTGTGGAATTTTTTTGGTCGTAATTTATGTAAAATTTATTTTATTTCTCATGGTAATGTATCGATGTTTTTGACATTTTGCTCTATTTTCATCGGAATATCACGAGCAAATTCTGGATTTCCCCTCGCATGAAAATAATTCCTCGCGGCCTCTAGCTCTCTACATCAGAAAAAACGTCGGACTAGTCGTTAGGTATTAGTCTGTACAGTGTTGATTTGTTAAAAAAAAATAAAGGTTTATTTCGTAAAAATCTTGTGCATTATTTTCTTAACTACAAGGCCCCGTATCGTTATGAGTCTCATCCATTAAAATTACGTTCAAAACAAAATTTATTCGATTTAACATTTTCATATTTCATCGGAATTCACAGTTCTTCCTGAGACTGATCAAGGCTGAAAATAATTTATTTTATATTCGTAAGAAAAGTGACAGAAAAGTAAAACGAGAAAGAAAATCATACTATTCGATGAGACAATATTTATCCAATATCAACGCGATAAATGATTCTATGAGTGTTTTCGCTCGCAAGAGATACCGTAAGCTTCATTAGCGGTTACGCAATAAAATAATTAACGTTAACTAATTAAGTTGGTACCTACGTCCACGCAACGCGCCTAAGAATTGTACATTGTAAAGTGAATAGTGCCGTTTTAACGAGTATGAGAGCGACAAGCGAGCTACACGATTTTACCGCGATACTTTGAAGAAATCGATTAAATTTAAGAATGCCTGGTGGTGTTGTATTTTTGGTTTGTATCCCTACTTTTAATTATGAACACGAGCTTGTCTTTGGTGTGCCTCTGAAACGTCCGAAAAATATCGAGAAAGGCCAAATAGCCACACCGAAAGTGAATCTCCGATTGAAGGAGATTAAAACACGAACTCAACAATCGACTCTTAATTCTAACGAGTTGAACGACGCCGTAGAAATAATCGACGATGAAAACAATTCGAGCGTTCCTTCCAAGAGATATGCGCACAGCCGAGGATTCAATTCAGCGAATTCTCGCACAAAATCGCCGATTTTTGTATCTATGGAAACGGTAAGATTTATTAAAAGGAACCGCAATGTAATAAATTTACTCTTAAAATGTATCGCATGCTTGCTCTACGTATAAAGTGGTGTTTAAAAGTCTGAATCTGTTAACAGAGATACGTTCTGTTCTAATGCGTTGTCGTAGGTTCTAGCTGAACTGCTGAAAAAGCTCGAAGTCGAGCATGTCGTTTGGTGCAAAGATAAACAGGATATGTATTACGAGGTAGGATACGATTAAGAATATTAAAAATCAATTGGTTTTGTTCCGCAGATAATTTCTTATAAACAACGTTGTAGTTATATAAGAATATGAAATATTTGAATAAGAAAGAATAAGATATTCGTGCACGCTCTGTCGCAGGTAATATTTCCAGTTCCTGCTGGCGATACATGCGAGAATTGTTTGCATTGTTTAACTGAGATGGGTATCGGTGTAAAAATGAACTCGATTGTAAGGTAAATTAAATCCAACGCGAGACACTGTGAAATTATATTTCTTTACGTGATCTATTCGCTAATATTAAATTGATTTTAGCGTAATACCGACACAATGTACGTACAGTGGCTTAGGAAATTGCGGAACTATCGACATTAAGAAAGATATTGCGTACAGGTGGTTTAAAAAATTAAAATATACTTTTATGATCTTAGCTTTCCTTTCTGACATTTATTGTAATGTTCATATTGTCAGGCAAAAAGAATCGGAAGAGCGGAAGGACGCTTGGGCCGCTTTTGTGGAAT
The DNA here is from genome assembly GCA_025433975.1 of Liostenogaster flavolineata. NCBI lineage: Eukaryota > Metazoa > Arthropoda > Insecta > Hymenoptera > Vespidae > Liostenogaster > Liostenogaster flavolineata. Next base: position 1,765,268 of record JAITYT010000616.1, on the reverse strand, counting down.
CGATACGTTCAAAATTAACAGTGAAACAAGTTGTGGATGGTGTTCGAAGTGGCGGCGATCTTACTTTCGATTACGTATTACTTGTATTAACAGCTGAGTAAGAATTTTGATGAAATATAAGCTCATATAAATATTTCTGGATAGGATAAATTATTAAAATAATAAATTATTAAATTATTGAAGCATTAAAAATAATAATCTAATCTTGTACATCTTCAAGTAAAAATTTTCATTATACAGAAATATTTATAATGCTTTACTTATTGTTATTATTTGCTTATTATAACGCTATTCGTTCCATAAACATTGGATTATTTAAATTTTACAAGGTTGGTACATTTATACGCGCAGATAATTCTTATATAAAAATATATTACTTATAACGATTTTTTCAGTTGTCTGGCTGCATTGGGACTTATCGAAAATAGTGCAACGAATGTAGTTGCTGCTATGTTGGTATCACCTTTAATGGTAAAATACTTGTATTTCTTATCGTTTGATAATCTGTTCTCTTTATTTATTAATTATTTCATCGCGTTAAGGGACCGGTGATGTCGTTGACTTTCGGTACCATTATAGCCGATAAAAATCTTCAATGGGTTGGAATAAAAAGTCTCTTACTTGGAATATTACTGTCCATATTATTTGGTTTCATATTTGGTCTTATTCTTGGTACAACGAAAATGCCATGGGGATACAACGATTGGCCCACAGATGAAATGAAAGGGAGGTAAATTAATTTTTATATTCATTTAAATAATTAATTGAAGATAATAAATATATATGCATTTTCATTGAAAATATAAATCCGTATCAGGAATCGTAATCATGAACGTATCACAGGTTTTCTTCTCTATAGAAAGGGTGAAAGAAGCATAGTACAATATATTCGAACTCTCGTTTTGAAATTTACTATTTGATGATTTTAATATCATGTTTGTAATAGTAGTATCTGTAGTACAACTTCACAAAAAAGATTTTTTGTTTAAATAACGTTTATCGAAGTCCAAATACTAATACTTCGCGTTAAGTGCCCAGCAGATTTCTTACATTAGCTTGGTTATTGCGCGTATGATACTGGAGGCCGAACTGATTTTCAGGAATAATGCTGTTTTTAAAGGAGAATTCCGTTACTCTCATCTGTAATCTAGGCCAACTATAATCAGTTTACTTAGATGCAATAATTTCATAATTCCATTGCAATAAAAATATTTTACTCTTAGAGGAAATTATAGATCTTTGTGGATGGGTGTGCTTTGGGCATTACCTTCTGGAACGGGTGTGGCAGTAGCTCTACTGCAAGGTAGCAACGGTCCTCTGATTGGTGTTGCCATATCTGCTTCGTTATTACCACCAGTAGTGAATTGCGTAAGTGATATAATAAATATTAGATAGCCCGGAAAATTCTGTCCGATGTCATTTCAAGCTTCAATACGTATGCACATGCTCATTTGAGACGGAAATTATATTGTACAATAAATTTTATTAAATGTATGAAAAATGTATTACTTTCTATATTAGATCTCATGAAATATTCAAAATTAACAAAACGTACGTTTACATTTTTTATCTTAGGGTCTATTTTGGGCTCTTGGATGCATATGGTTAATATATCAACCTATAAAAATGCCTCACATAAAAGGTGAATCTTATGATGATTTTAATACTTCTTATGTACATGTTTATACGGATTATTTGCCCGTCGAATTCTTTTGCAATGGTATCATCAGTGCGTGCCTGACTTTTGTCAACGTAATGTGCATTTTCATTACAGCAATAATAGTATTGAAGGTAACTATAAATTATGAGATAATGAATTTTAAAAAAATATATAACTATTAATAACAATAATATAATGGTATAATAATTATTTAAATAGAATAAAACAGTTTCTTTGAATCTTATGAAATATTAAGCAGAAAGTTATTGATTCTCAGTGAATGATATTTGTAAACTAACGAAGTAAGATTTTATGTTTATTATTATTTTTTTTTAATATTAGATTAAGGAAGTAGCTGCACCTTACACATCTACGCCGGAACTACGCCGTTTTTGGGAGCACGATATCCGCGTTGTTCGAGACAAAAATATTTCTAGGGATAACAGTTCATTAGATTCAAGGTAAATAAAAATATCTATGGTATTAAAGGTAAGAATATAATGTGAAATTTATCCGTAACATCCGTACAGTATACATATCAAATAATATAATAGACACAAGTCTAACAATAGATAAAAATATTTAAAATAAACTGAATATATATAAATATTAAATAACAGATAAAATCGTAAAATATTGTTATTGAATTGATATTTGTTATTTAAAATAGCTATTATGATGGTTTGAGCAAAACAAAACAACAAGCATTAGAACAAACATTAAACGAAGCAGTACGTGAAGCGATAAATGATGAAACATTCCGCAAAGTTCAACGTTTGAGCTATGGACATGGACCAGAAGAGGTAGAAAGAACTCTAACGTTTATGTTCATAATTTTTACAATATCAATATTTGAATTATAATTTTTGGATCATTATATATACATAATAATACAAACGTTTGTGCGTAGATTACACCTAAACTTGGCTTTCGAGTTCATAGTAATGCCGGTAGCAGAAATAGTACCGTGAACAGTAATTCAGTTATGGATACGATAAATACTGGACTACATCCACCTGAAGTGTTAGCAAACTCTAGAAGTATCAATGAAGATTTAATCGCTTTAGATCGATTGATTACCTATATCTTAGAACAGTCTAGCCACGTTGGAAGCAGTAATTTAGACTTATGGCGTAGTTCTCGCCAAGCGAGTGCCAGAGGATATCGACAATTGCATGGTGTACTTGGCACTCCTTTAACAAATGGAGTCGATACAACTCTTCTATAAATTAGCATTGATTGTATTAAAAAAATTTTAGTAGTAATAAAAAAGGATATTATTTCTGATATTCAAAATTTCAAGTACTATTTTTGAGTAAAATATAATCATTAAAATCAATAAATATTATAAGATAACTATACATTTAATGGCACCTTTATGTAAGTTCATATTTTTCTAGAAATATTTACGTTTTAATAATAAGGAGTCTTTTTAAAAAGCATTTTATTTCGAATTTATGTGAATATGTTTTCTTTTCTGTCCAAAGATGGAAATAAATATGTATACAATATTTTTAATAATAAAATTATATTAAAGTAGAAAATAAAATTAATTTATTCATATACCTATTTTATTTGTAAATTACCTTCTTCCCGCAAGCAATAAATGTTTGCATGAAAGCTATAATACAATAGATACCACAGGACCAACCATGCTTTGTTAAGCAAGTGCTAACCGGTTTCATACTTTTGTTAAAAGAATGCAAATGGTAAATGCATTTGAAATTCCGATGTATTCCGCGAGCTGTATTCCAGCGAAAAGAAACGCCGGGCTTCTTTTTATTATGCATTTCAAAATATAGACGGTTTCTGAAATTAATTATTGCAAGAAAAACACTTACATTGTATCGACCGCTAGTTGAAAAAATTGTCCTTACGTTCGGCCATGTTTTTTAAAAAATAGAATACGAATTAATATCGCAGTATAAATTTTATACCAAAAAATTAGGTGGATCAATTTGTATATAAAACATTGATGACACTGTTAGAAAAAAAAGTCACAAATATATATTTATATGCATGTTTGCTTACATAACTTTTTAACGCTTAAAATTATTTTGATTTACAATAAATTTACATAATAATTTGAATAAAGTCAAATATCTGATAATTAGTTAAATATTAAACAGTAGAAAAGTATGATTTTTAACGTTAAGTTTCGGTCTTGTTATTTTCTTCTGCTTTACGCCGAGCTTCCTCTAAAATTAGTTTTAATTCAGACGCTCTTGTTGTTTCATACTGAAAACACAATATTAAACAAGAAAATTATGTGAATAATTCGTTAAACGATAGTAACGAAAGAGAAAAAAAAAGAGAAATATTGTACTTACGTCACATTCGCTTCGCGACAATACTATTAGACTATCGAGTCGACTACCTTCGACAGGACCAAAGTATTGTTCCAGTCTTCGTTTTGTTAAATTAAATACATCTGCGCCAGTCATATCTTTCAATTGTTTACAAACTCTATAAAAATTATACTCTTGTAAACATAAGAACAAATGAAAAAATATTCCGGATAATATTAAACTATTATTTTTTAAGTATAGAAAGAAGCGTTATAAGGCTTTCTTAATATTCTTAATTTGTATACTTCTCTGAAAATCCTTTGGTAATCAACCACGATTGAACTTCTCGAGGCGTATGGTACGGATGCAGACAACTATCCACTTCTGTTTTACTATTATCGGAATTTCGTTTCTTTTCTCTGAACATCATTAAAACATATTTAAGTTCCTCTTGAACTTCATCTTGACCTCCGCTTACTCCTTGTGATACAAATAAATATCGACTTATTAAAGAATTTGTACAGAAGCGATCGAAATTATTCTCAACTTACCGCCTACGGATTTATTGCTCTTAGACGTTCCCGTTCTACTGGAAGAGTTTGATGATATCCTTTCAAGAAGAGACGGCGGTAGTATTGGCAGTGGTGGCGGTAGCGAAGGTGGTGGTAAAGGTAGATGTGAGGGTGGAGGTGGAGGTGGAGGCGGTGGTCCTGTTCCAGTAGCTGGGCTATGTTTTTCAGACCTCATTGGAACGCTAATGTTTTTTGATAGAGTATTTTCTGAAGAAGATCGTGACACATCGTTGCTCGAATTTGTGACTTCGTGGGATGTATTCGAATCATCTGCATTTAATCATTGAGATTTAGTTAAGATAAGGTAAATAATTATTCATCAAAAGCCAGTAACTTACCATGAAGGTAACACAATACTACGAACACGACAAAATCTATAATCTAAAAAAATGATGATAACGGTAGCTACTATTTATTCGTACCAAATTATTAAAAATAATCTTTACTATACTGTTGCTAATAGCGTCAATTGTGTTGCAAACATATTTTAAATAATTGCTATACATTTCTCGACAATCTTACAAAAGAGAAGACACATTAACTTAGAGCCGGACAGGACAAGCACAATAATAATTTGAGGAAGTACAATCTATAACTGTGTATGTATATTTATTTGTAAGTGATGTACATAAATTACAATGCAATGAAATACTGGACGGATCGCATTCCCAGCCTGTAGTCACAACGTATAAATATTGATGTATGATGTAATATTGCATGAAGAAGAAAGTAAAAGGGAAGACGTAGTCATAAAAATTTGTACAATATGAAAGAGTATTTCGTAAGAAATATTACAATTCATTGTAAGCACTCTAAAGAATATTATAAACTTGTTGTAATTATAACGTAAATATAACACTAAACTATGGTACATAACATATATCGATCGTGATTAGAGAGTTAAAAAATTTTCTATAATAATGTATTGTCTATTGACTTCACAACCGACTAGTTGTTATAAATCTTTAATTATTTTGCTACTTAAAATCAATGTTTCTACTGAAATAGGGATTATAAGAATATTAAACATTTTTTTCATTAGAATTTACGTTCTTGTAGCGATCTAACAATAGTGACTTCGTCTTTCGCTTGTGCTTTCTTGTTTTTATTCCATAATAGAAAACAAAAATAAACGAACCCGCAATCGGACAATATAAATATATTGTAGTATAAAAGATGTCAAATATGAATATTATATATAAAATATTTTCTTTCGACATAGTACCATATCCTTATTAAGTAGCTCACTCTACTTCATATATGGGTAAAGATCACAAAACAGCAAAGTCTTCCTACTGTTTTCTTTAGATTATATCGGTACATTATTTGTACAAGCTTATTCACACTGATACATACAAACACATGCAACGACACGTTCAAGCATAGAGAACAAGTATGCTGTTATTACTAATGGAATTACCAATAGAATAAAGCTTCAAGATTTACTTCTATTCGACTTGAGATTCTTATTAACGCAGCAATACTCTTTCTCAGTGTGAAGCTCCATAATGGACGACAACAGACGAATACAATGATTTCATCATGATTTCAGTTGGAATGCACAATAACGAGTAATATCTTCCGATGTAAGTCTATTTTTTTTAAGTTAAGAAGGCCCATAGTTTGGTTCTTCACGTTACACCATTCTTTTGTTTAACTACACATAAATCATTCTTCATTATAAAATATAAACTAAAGTACATTTGGTTAGTCGATAAATACAGACTTATAATAAAACATATTACAATTGCTCTAAAACGACAGTACAACATATCGTTACGATTGAACTTGGAATTAAGAATTCTTAAGTACGAGTTGATCTATAACCTATATTTTGTATTTATTGAATGTTTCATAACAATTAAATGAATCAGTTAAATAGTTAGTGATTAAGAAAGGTTCTATCCAAAAATACCTTTCCATAAACTGGCAATTGACGATTGTTATTACAAAAACTATACTAAGTAAATATTTTAATTAATTCTTTTTAATAAACTTCCTATATTGGTTACTGCATTAATAATATACTACCACCCTTGTTGTAGTATAATTTACAGATTTTAACAATATATATAGAGCGTTACTGCTTCTTAACCCATTCTGTTAAAAAAAATATTTTTCTTCTAACTATTTTCTTATATATTTATATAATTTTGTATTTATAATTGTATAGTAATCTAAGACGAAGTTTTTATCTTATCGTGTCTAAGTTTTCAGTCAACCAAACTCAAATCATTAGCATACAAGTTTGAGCTATCTAATAGACACTTTGAATTATTTATAATTCTAATTAAATTTTCAAACTAAGAAATTATTTAGAAAATCGTCAATTCACGGAAGACTATCAAAAGGTACAAAGTTTATATTGCCTTTATATGAAAAAAAATGTCTTAAGTGCAATACAGTTGAAACGCTCTGTGTTCATTACAATACAATATTGATTGTTCAGTCTAAATGTTATTCACGCATACTTTTTTCTATTTATATACATATACATATAAAATAAAATCATATTAAACTAATGTAAAAGTTTAAATCTATTTGGAAATATTAGATACGATACATAAGAAAAACCTAACTAGAAACGACGTAGCTATTAACAATAAAATTAATATCGCTACTCCTTCGGTTACATAGTGTTTAGAATATATTTTCAATCATCAGTAGTGCCATTATATATCACGAGGATATGAACCGTGATAGTAATTTCTTTTTTCATAGAACTAATATATATTTTGTAAGGAAGCAAAATTGAACTTTAGATAAAGTGATTTTTCGATGCTACCATTTACAGTAACCATAAATTTGACGATACGTGTCGTTTGAAGAATGTTGGATTCATCATCGATAGATATTTCAACGAAGTAAAATGTGATATCGATCACAAAAGCGATAAGGACGAATCGTTTTACATTTTCTGAAAAAATTCAATCTTTCCATACCGTCAGTTTTTTTTTGTTTTTTTTTAGAAAATTCATTTGGGAAATATCGAAGCTTGATCCACAATTCTCACTAGTTAAGACCTATCGATAAATTACATCGCAAGATTGTTCTCGCATAGAGAAAAAGCAAAGCAATATTAAGTGCGATTAAATTAATGCATAATTTAGAAATATCTAAATTCACCTTTTTTCCCAAGACGTTCTTTTCTCACCCAATCTGCAGGCGCAGGTGGCGGTATAGCGTGCGTTCGATGTGCCGCTTCTGGTCCTGGACTGGTACTATTCCTTTCTATTTCCGAATCCTGTGTATAAAATTACTATCGATATTAGTGCCAAGTACTTTTTCGAATGTATATATATATATATTTGCATATATCATTCATCGTCAGATATATTCAAAGCAACGTTAAATTTATCAGCATTCGGTATCTAGCACTCACCTCGATATTATAACCATGTCCTTGTCTAGGATATCGGCTGGTATACAAGGGATTGTTGAAAACGTCGTTATCGGCGCAATGCGACGAATTATGAGACGTTACTATAGTGTGCGGTACGTGCGCTACCTGGCCTCTGGAATTCCTTGCTTTCCACCACTTCCTACTATCGTCGAGTATCTCCAAGTATTCGCCTCTAACGACCGTAAGTTCCTTGTCGTTGTTCGCCGTTCTGGGATAAGTGACTTGCACTACTTTAGCGTGACGAGCGTTGAGTTCATCCAGCCAAGCTTCTTGAGCCCTTTCCATACCAGCGCAACGAGGATTTCTCTCTATGGAATCGACGGATATGTCACTGTGAGCTCTGGTTTGATCGACTCTCTCGTCCCTAGCGTAAAGTTCCGAACTTGGTCCGTAATTTCTGTTGAAGTATTCGGTACCGCCTCGTTCCTCTCTGCTCTCGTACTCCAAGTAGTCGCTACTATAATGCGATTCGTCGACGTCTCGATGATTATAATACGAATCGTTTTGTTGCTCGGGTAGTTCATCCCTCTTCTGTTTATCCGCGTTCAATAAGGAGGCAAGATGATCATGTTCACGATCTTCGGGTATCGGATACTCCGGTGACCATCCATCCATAAAAATCGGCTGATAGGGCGGCACGTGGCCTTTCCATTGGTCGCGTGGAATTAGCCAAGTGTCGCCAAGAGAATGCCATAGTTCGGTTTCTTTACTGGTGACACAGTTAATCAACAGATTTACGGCTTCTCTGGTTAACAACGGAGATACCACCTTGCTGGGTAAATTTGGATCGTAGTTCGTATCGTGCGACGCGTCCACGATCAACGCGAGCGGCGTAAAGAGGAAATGTACGAGCTCGGGTGCATTTGGATCGTGAATGTGAGCTTTTAACTTAGCCAGAAGATTGAAGGACAGCTTGAACTTTTGAAATATGTCGATGAATTCCATTTCTGGAGGTGGTTTCGTCCTCATCGTCAGCATACCGTCTCCCAAAATTCTCTTTTTCGACTTCCTGTTACACCTTCGTCGTTCCAATTCTCTAGAAGCTGCCGCTGCGAGCTGTAGGCGTGCGATAAATTTCTCTATATCGTCGAAACAATGATTCAATATCGTCACGTCGCGTTCGTACTTCTCCGATGACGTCGATGACACCTCGTCGTTATTTTCCTCGCGCGAGATATCATTTTGATTGTCAACTACGGGAAAGAAAGTAGCAGTCGTTATCGCGGCAAAAATATACGAGAAATGTTAACGTCTATTTCGAAATCTCAGCGAAATCGTTACCATTGGCAGCATTGAACGCGGAAACCTGCTCTCGAACGTTAACCCCGTTCAACGGTGGCTCAGGAGGTGGCAAAGCTGGCGGTGGTGGAATTTGTCCTCTCGGTCCTCTGGGAGAACCGCCGGATACCAATTTTCCCATTTGAAGCATCTTCAAGTCTTCCACCAAATCCTGAGCTGAAACGCTCTGACACTGGAATATGTGCATTTCGGCTCTTTGAGAGCCACTGTCGTCGGCTACAGAGAAGACCAGAATATTGTTGTACATTTCCATGGGGTCCCTGGACGTGAAAGCCGTGGGCTCTTGTATCAACGATGCTGGAAATCGCTCCATAACAGCCTGCGCAAAACAATTTCTATAAATCTATTGATACTAAAAGAACGACGAGGACTCGTTCCGAATAATAATAATAATAATAAAGCGTAAAGAAAATTTTAATTTGCATCAAAAAAGAAGTTAAAGATCGGTAAAGGCTCACTCCAGTCTCATTGTCCATTATAAGGACCCAATTTCGTTCGAGGCGTAGTTGCATCTTTTGGCTCCAAATCCCGTTACTTTTTTCCAATTGCAGAAGACGACGCATACCATCGGCCGGATAAACAATGCCGATTTCTTTCGTCACCGTAAACGTGGCTAAATGTTCCATCATGTATGTGGGCTCGGAGCTACTGGTACGACCACCGGAAGTGCTGGACGGTCCGCTCGAGCTGCCATCTTAAAAGTAACGTCGTATTAATATTAAATCCATCGCTAAGTATAGAATGCATCTTGGTACAATTCGTACGGAACTAACCTTTGTTGTACGTCAATGGGCTGTGGCCGCTGTTGTAGTACGGCATGTTGCTCGAAGTTATCAAGACCGCCGACTTTGCCTGAAGACACACGAAGAAAGCACGGTTTACTCGTGAAATGGAAAATGCAATTAAGATTGGTATTTACGACCTCGATTCGTTTTCTTCCTCGAATCAAAAGTAGGCCGTTTCTGTCACTTTGAGCCTCTAGTTTAAAGTTAATTGGAAGGAGAAGAACATCGCCTAACGATTTCGAACGAACTCGTCTGAAACGGAACTTAGGAAATACAAATGCACCTAGAAGGGCAAAAACAGGAAGTCGTTATTTTTTCCCACCTAACGGCTCGCTCGTACGTGATCTTTCTCAAGATCCAACGTTATTATCAAACTGTTCATTCGTTCACGATTTGGCAGTTCGACTTCTTTAGAAATTAATTTGAGCTGAAAGTAACGTCAAGACGAAGTTCATCCATGTTGCGACGTAATAACTCAATGATACTGGTCGACGACGATACTTGCACGGCATGTCGTATCCGGCTACCTGGTCACGAGAACCATACTTGGTGACATGAAAGTCAGCCTGTAACCAAAGTGAAATTCCAATGAGCCTAATTTGTTCGCCGGACATGTCGGAATTCCTTTAGAAGGTGTCTCGTCTGTCGAACGTGCTTTCTTATGCACGCGTGAAGTTCGCCCAGAGTTTAATTACGTGGAGGAGAGAATTGAAAGAAAATTGGCACGGCTATCGGAGATCGTCAGCTAGTATACGTGTATACGTGAAACGATTGTTCGATAAGATTGGAATTTATAGATGTTAAGAAAAATCAAGGTGGATAATATCAGCTACGAAGATCCTTTCCGTGACAAAAGAACGATAAGAATTACCGCCGAACGCGAGTGAATCATTCGTACAAGATTGACGAGACAGTTCAACCAAAACTGATGTCCATCTTTGGCCGGTTATTTACCAGGAATGTGAAATTTAGAATTTGCTGGAAAGAGAAACTTGGTCGAATAGTTGTCCGATCGTTCCTCGTGCCACGAATACAGTTATCTCGTGTATGTGCGGTATAATATATGGCCACGCGTATATCCGCTATTAAAAATATGCGGGAATGTGATCGAACGATACGCATATTCGTCTCTCCGCACGAAACGTAATGCTTCTTCACCGCGGAAAGGAAGACAACGAAATTTTAAACAGCTAGATACTCACGAAGCAGTTTTGAGTCATTGCCATCGTGATCATTAGAGAGTTTTCGACGATAAGATCGAGGAGAACCGTGAGATTATAGATTTGCTTCGTGGATTTCTCCCAAATATTCGAGGCGCGAATGTATGTTTAAAACTGCGCAGCGGAAAAAAAAGAAGAAACAGCACCGTATCGTGTTAACGCTTCCTGAAAACTTGTCACCTTATAAAGACGCTTTTCGACGGTCAATAACTCCTAGGACGATAATAATCGTGAGATTAGAGATTTACTTCGTAGACGTTTCTCAAACTTTCGAAGAGCGAATATCTTCGAAACTGTGCGGTTGTTAAGGCTAATTGAAACGTCCTCTCGTGTTCAATCAATTGCAAGATGATGATAACGAGGCTAATGCGACGGCGATAACAACCGCAAAAATAAGACGAAAAGGAATGATAATCCGAGGAGATCGTAATTATCGGCAACGCGCGCTTAAACTTGGCGATAACTTCTCCTTAGAAATAAAAAGCGCGTATTAAGACAATGACAGTCGTAGAAACGAGTTCTCGTCTAGGCAAGAGTGCTTTCACTGCGGGATACCGTTAAGCGGTAATTTTGCAATTTACCGTCGAGATAAGGCGCCGTGAGAAACCTTAGAACGAAGAAGGTATTGTCGAGAGCTGCTTTGGCTATCGAGTATCACTCTGTAAAGAGTCTTCCTCCACGACGTTCTTAACAACGAAGGTAACGCGCAATAAGATCGCTTGTTTGTTAAAGCATTTACGACTGCACGGAGCTTTTGTCTCGTTCGGGATTGGCTCGGAGAGATAAAACGCGTATAGAGATGGACCATGATAATATTATCCGGCATATGTAGATACGCGTACCATTTAACCATATATATATATAGTTATTATATAGTATAATACGTATTATGTGTAATATTATTATATAATTATTATATTAAATATTATATATAATTGTCAGTATAAAAAATAATTATAGCTATATATATTATAATTAAAATATTAAAAATCTAGTAGCCTCGCATTCTCGTTATCGTTTAGACGACGAACGAACGAAGCAAGCAACGGAGTTATGCAAATTTGTTTCTTTTTTGGTGTTTCTCGAAGGAATTCACGTTAGAATGGATTTCAATTTCAATTTTAATGTCGAAGAAAGAAAGAGAGAAAGGAAGGAAGAAACTTTCCGTGAAAGTTTCGATAATAACGTGAGAATCTCGACAGCAGCTTAATCGTAGTGACGACGATGAAGAGGGAAGGGAAAAGGCAAGAAGGTGAGTGGGCACAGCGATACGTAAAAATCGAAATTACTAGCGGCGCGCTTTAATTCTGCGTGCCAAAAATTCCAGCTCGACGCTCGAGATATTTCAAGATCTCCAGTCGTTCCATCTGGTTCTTGTATCCAGCAAACCGGTGGATTCGAAGTTTCTCGATAATCGATGCATAATCCCTTTTGAAACGAACGCAAACTCACGACGTTTCCCCGATTATAGAACGTAACGAGCGACTTTCACTGTCATTTGCCTGTTTTCCTTCCAATCTCGAATTCGCGCTTTCATCTTTCGAAACAACCCGCGTTTCGTCGCCGTGAGGAAAGGCGAGAAGTTGAAAAAAAACAAGGAAACGAACTTGACCTACATAAATATTGCATTTGAAAATCCATGTCGTCTTAACGTCGGAAAGAGGGAAAATATGTTCGATTTCTTAGCTACTGCGAGACGAAACGTATTCTTCCACGATTAGTTCTATAAAATCGCACAGAACCGACATTTGTACCGAAATCAGTATTCGAAGCGTGATGACGATGAAACAAAGACATAAATACTTTTAAACGTTTTCTGATTGCAGAGTCTGACGCGTTTAAATAATTAAATATCTCCGTTGTCTTTTGGGAAGAGAAAAAACGTTCAATCTCGTAGTTACTGCGAGACTAAACGCATTCTTTTACGACGAGTACATTAGGACTGCATAGAAACGGCATTTGCACCGAAATCGATTGTCGAATCACGACAAAATCAAGGCATAAATACTTTCAGACAATTTCTCATCATCGAGCTTGACCAAAAACTTTCCGGCAGCAGTCGCAGGCAACTTCCGACGACTGAGCAACGACCAAACCACTACAGTGGTCTTTGGTAGCTAAGGCTGGCTAACCGAGCAGGTAGACAAACCGCGGGATAAATGGAAGGGAAACTTCGGTGAGGCGGTTTACGAGCGCGAACGAGAGCCGTCCTAACGATAAATCTTCGATAGAGACGCAACGATTTCCTCCACGTACGCAGGCACGCCCTGCCGAGAAAAATATTCACCGACGGAATGCGAGACGTGGTGTAACCGCGTCCTTGAACGTACTTGACACCAGGAGCGGTAAAGTTGCTAGCACCAACGCCTTTCTTTTTTTGGACGAACGCCTCG
>JAITYT010000616.1:1727841-1751553 GCA_025433975.1 Liostenogaster flavolineata | reverse complement strand
GAGAGAGAGAGAGAGAGAGAGAGAGAGAAATCTCAACAAGGCCATTTTGGATACGTTGGAACGTCGATGACGCGCCACGATGAAATTTTCGCATCGACTCCTTGATCGTCGATGTACCGAGTGAATGGTCGTAATGGCCATTGTTGCGTTATTCGTCCATCAATGAGAAATTCGTCGGTTTGGGAAATGATTGGAAGCGATTCTCAAGTAATTTTCAAGCTTCGATGATATTTCTGTACGATAAAGTCGCGTCGTAATTGTGATTTCAACGATCTTAAGCTCTTTGTTTATTACGCGTTACACAAGACAAATGAAACTATGCGAACGCGATTATTCGAAAAATACACGTTTCCTCGAAATTCTCCACTGAAACAAATAAGAGAATCGAAATACGCGTAAGAAAATATTACTATAAAAAGCGTTTTACTACGAGTCTAAAACCATAGCTTGGAAGAAAGAGAATTTTACAACTGAACGGCACGAATCGAATCAGAAAACTAAAATCAAAGAAGAGATATTCGATAAATTTCATTTTCGTCATTTACGATTAGAAAATTCCGAGTCACTTTTTAGTTACATTTCTCTGAAAATATGCCGTTCAGCTGCTGGTAAGTAATCCCCACCGTTTTCTTTCGTTTACTTCGTCGTTTGACGTCGACGTACACTTGCGGGAAAGAAACTCTGGTCGATGCTATTTTCAAGTTTTTCTCTTGAGAAGGAAATTCCGATGGCATACCTATTGATAGCAACGATTCTTAGGTATGTGAAAGTGGTTTCGAACAGCGCGCGTTAAACCGAACCAGTCGTCGCGTGCTTTTCATCGATTTTTCGGGGTGTCGATAGAAACAGCGCCTAGATTCGTATTTGTCGGTTAGTCGCGAAGCTGCGTAAAACGTTGCGGTACTCCACGAGTTTCGTTGTTCAATCGATGAAAAAATCGATCGTTCATTACTCGCCGCATTCAATCGAGAAGAAAAACGAATTAACCTTGCCTTTAAAAACGAAAACGATTTTCCGAATGTTCGAAAACGCCTGAAACTGAATGGAATGCCGCGTCTGCTTCGAAACGCCTACTCTGATCAAGTTTCGTCCAAACTTTTTCGGATTCGTACTTATATCGATATCCTAGACGTAAAAAGACGTTTACGTTTCTGAAAGATGAAAAAGTCAGAGCCAAAAAAAATTCCCTCCCCTTCCGCCTCGTAACGTAAAGACGAGCAGCTGACGGTGGCCTCGAAAGATGCACAAAGTCGAGATTTTCGCGAGTCGTATAAGGGTTTAACGACCCTGGACATACTCGAGATGTTCCACGCAACGACGAACGAAGGGAATGCAAGAGCGCGGCGTATTTGTATTGCTCGCTTTTACGACGTATCGAAATGACGCGTTGTTTACGAGGTACTTTGCATGCACCGCGCTCAAACGTTATATTAACGGCGTCTTACTTTTTTATTTTATTCCATCCTTTTCTCCATTCGTTTCGCGCACACGTCTACCGATTTAATTGGCGGACTGACGCGAATCGCAACAGCAACGAATGTGTGCGCGAGCACGTGTGTATACGAGAATGAGAGAGAATGTTGTAAGAGCAACGCATCTGGTCCAGAACGTCGAGACGTAACGGGATTTCGCAGTCGGAAGAAACACGTTGCCAGGTACGTTTATATGGAGCGTGATTGTCCGTCGTTACTTCGATTAAATATCGATCGAGGATCGCGATACGGTTCTCGTCCACCGTTAAGCCGAATCTTGGCGGTCCTTAACCGTCCAGAATAAAAGTAATTCGATCGAAGGGTTACGTCGGAGAATGAAGTGCTTCGAGGAACGTACTTTTGGATTCGAAGAAAAAACGACGTTCGTGTCGAGTCAGATTAGGCCTGGAACGCAATTTTTTCTTTCCCTTTCCCCGTTAGAAGTCGAATTATTGGGAAGATCGTTGAATATCGATCAGAAGTGCAGTAGAATCAAACGCGACACTCCTGATAAAATTGGATGATGTTCTAATATTTTACTACGTCGCTTAGATAGAAAGGATTAACTCGAGCACCATATCTCACCTTAGAATTTTATCTCGGAAAGAAAGGAGAAGCCTGTCGCGAAATTTTCTTCGAGGAAGCGTCGAACGAAGAGGCGTAATAGAAACAAGAGTAAAGTTCCTAACGAAAGCAAGTTAAAATTTCCGATGACGTTTCTACGTCCCATAAGCGAAGGAGATCACGCCTGGAATGTCATTCTAAAAAGAAAGGAAAAGTCAGTCGCGAGATTTTCTTCGAAGATGCGTCGAGAAATCGACGGTAAAAGTTGATCGATCTCAACGTCAATGATTTCTAATCGCTCGCTTATCTTTGCCGTGTCACGAGCAATTTTTATGCGCTTCTATCGGTCCGATTGTGCCACGGCTCGAAAATCAACGATAAAAACGATCGTCGAGGTCGAGAAAGAAGAAGAACCTGCGATTCGGACGATTTCCGTGTATCGCGAGAACTCAGACGTCGAGGAGTTCACGCGAGACTTCGAGCAACGGCGATGACGATGCCAGAACGATCGTCGACTTCGACTTTGCTCCCTTGTGAGCAATGCTCCGACGATAACGACTGGAAATCCGTGAAAATGCGATTCGAGTATTCGATGGAAGTATAGATTTTCGCTTATACGTGGATAATAACGAAACGCCGAAGGAATAAAGACGGTTCACCTGCTCGTATTAATCCTTTCAGTGTCGAGTTTTGATAATAAAACGCTTGATTTGAGCTGTGATTTTGATCAAAATCGAACGGTTGTGTGAAAACGCCCTGTCTTTGTCGATATCTCCGAACCAATTATAACTTCGAACCACTGAAAGAATGAACACATCTGGCGCGAGTGTTTTCCCGCCAAACTCTCGCCAGCTAACGGACACGTTTTAACATTGAAATGTACAGGCGTCGACCTAGCGCTCATGTGTATCCAACCTTATCGTAAAAACATTACAAAAGTCCACCGATAACGATAATCCACCAATAATACGTAGAAAAGGACTTTTGTCGTTGGTCGCGCTCGACTACCAATCCGTACGAAGTGGCTTTGATCGCTTCGTCTTTAGTCGATTGCGCTAATATCGATTCGTTGAAAGAAGAACGATCGAATCTTCGATTTCGAATTATTCGTACGATTCCAAGCGCTTGTAGTGGTTCGAAAACGTCGACGACGACCCTCGACCCGAGCTACCACGGAAATTAGGATTTGTATGCTGGATTGGAGGCCGTCCATCCATCTGTCGGTCGGTGGACAGGCAAGCAAACAAGCAGGCAGGCAAACATATCGGCGAGCAGTGGCACCGTGAAGAAGGAAAGAAGGAAAAAAGGAAGCGGAAAGAAAGTAACCGATGCATTCGGTCGATCCGTTGGTACCGAACGAGTTTCACGGTGAATGGACCGAGCGAATGAACTTTTCCCCCGCTTCCACGCAAGCCGCCGCCTAATCGACGCCGTTAAATGGCTCGACGTTTATCCGCGCGAGGCCTTTGCGCTCCGTTACGGTCGCCTTTCGATCGGGAGAATCGAAACGGAACGATTGTTATTTTCCAAATGGAAGGAGAAGATCCTGAGCGATGCGATCGCTAAGAAATCGATGCGATTCGGCGCTCAAGCCCGACCACCATTAATTGGACCGGAGTCGCGTTCACGGTTAACGAGATTCCGAAAATACGCCTGGAAAGCGACAGAAATATACGACGTTGAATTATCCATTGACAAGTCATCCACCTGGGTGATTTCTTTAGAATCTCTGTAATTTTCGTACGAGACGATATCGAGCACTCGTGTGCGAGTTTACGATGTATATAAGGCCAGAAACAGAAGTTTGTGGTACGAAATGTGAATGACGGGAACGATCGTAAGTCGTACAACGAAGAATTTACGACTGTTCGGCTCTAACAACTTTGAGCGATGATTTAAATCGTATCGCGTTCGATGAACGTCTTATCACTTCGCAAGTCAATTATTACGTTTGGCTAACGAAAAATGTGATAAAACGTCTCCGGTCAGTATATCCCATTAGAACTACCATTATTATTACCATTTTGTAACACTATAACCATTGTATTAACACTAAACATACCAGGTCGTTTTACCAGGTTTGGTAAGGTCGAATGATCCTTTCCAAAATTTACTTCAGTTGTTTATATCGCTTATAAAAACAGAAATATATGTTTGACTATTTTATTGGTATACGTTGTACATTATTTCCTTCGATAAATTAACAATTTTTTGTTCTAAAAATCAACGTCCTTTCGTAAGGGATCATTCGACCATTTACAATACGATCGGGTATACGAAAATGCCGGTACGTTTAGTGTTAAAATTCAATTAAAGTTCAATACGAGGAGGAAAAGAAAAAGGAGAGGCTAGAATAGACGAAGAATCCTGGAAAGAACAACGATCGCGACTGGGAGAGAGAATAGAATTCATCGAAATTATTTAAATTATTAACGCCATTTAAAACAGCGACGAGACATACGTGAAGAACTTAGCCCTTGAAATTTAATCCCTTCACCGTGGATCATCGAAAGCGTCGCTCGCGCACTTCTAAATATCTCTTATCGCAAAAAAAACCTTGGTCTTTTCCAATAAATAATCACGGAACGTTTATGGACGGTGAAAGAAAAGAGAGAAGACGTCGAGCAACGACGCAACGACGACGACCTCGAGGAGAGTCATTGGAGAAGCTGGTATTCGCGAATCCGTAAGTGCGTATCGTGATGGTCGTAGTGGTATGACAAAGCGCGCACCCAACGAATGGTACGCGATGATAGAAGAGAAAGAGAGAAAGAAAGAAAGAAAGAGAGAGAGAGAGGGAATGACACCGAGAAAAGAGGGGTCATCCAGCGTGTCACGTCGCGCGGCAAGAGAACTTCGTTCATGGATGCGAAGAAATCCTTTTGAAAAGATTTCGCCCGTGGTATGTGGCCGTCGCCGTCATCGTTGTCATCTTGGGTACAGCGGACGGAAGAAGTAGTAGTCGCGTACAAGAAGTTCCTTCCGTTTTCAATAGAACGCGACGGAAGCGCAGCGTCGTTGATAAACGAAGATCGAAAAGATAATTGTCCATAATATAATATATTACCATACAGGACGGAAAGAAGGAAACTTCGAGTGAAACGGAATGCGACGAAGATGTAAGGCTAAAAAAAAAATCGAGAGAGATAAGAGAGTCTCCAGTCTCGTCCGATCTTTTGTTTTCTTTTTCTTAACCGTTCGCGATCTACGAAGACTCGCGATAAAGTTACTTTGATATTCTCTCCTGAGGTTCGAACTAACGTGGCCGTATCGAGAATAGAAATGGTGGAGAGAACGCGAGGAAAATGTCTTCAATTTACGACTAGTTCGGTATCGTTGGTCCCCTTCTTCCCTCTTCGGCTCGTCTCGCGCAACGACAGTCGCGTCGCGGTCGTAAAATTTTCCTTGCACGGTTAATTTACGTCGGTATCCCTGCTGGCCTCGTGTGCTCGAGAGGAAGAACCTCGTCCGTCCGTCGATTGCATCAAGCTTTGCCACGGAATTTCATCGACGAACTCGCGAAGAGCATTTTCCACCCATGCGTCGCCATTTGCGCGAGACAAATTTGTATAATCGGCACGATCGATCTGGCGACGAGTCGATGACGCGATACGCGGCAGGACGCATCCGTTAGGATTGGTCAAGAAGGTCGAGCGCGGCTGGATACCGTGGGCGTCTTGCGCTGCTTGCGAAACGCTAATGACGAATACGTAAATGCGGTAAGACTCGCGGGAAGAGAGAGAGAGAGAGAGAGAGAGAGAGAGAGAGAGAGAGAGAGTTACGTTTTCAATAGTGCGCCTTTGACCTAATAAAATGCCTTGAGTAGGAGAGGAGCAAATTCGATTCGCGCGCGTTCACGAATCCGAACCGAAATCGATAGGTGTCGTTTTGTCGTAGCCCGTGAAAGCTATTAGGTTGTTTCTCGCTTGGCTTAATCAAGCCGATTCAATCGAAACGAAAGACGATCGCACGCGAAATTCGAAAGTACGCCCTTGTGTTATTTCAGTACTTAGAATTCCGTAAACAGCGAGTCTCTCGAAGATCGCAGTCGGCTGTTGATACGCACGCACACGGGTTTTTCCATTCTTCTTTCCAGCTCGATTCAGTTTCTGCGCGCATCGATCGTGAAGGCGCACGACGAAAGTGCCTTCGTCGTCCAGAATCCCTCGTTAGTGATAGACGCCTCATCGACGCGTCACGAACGCGTTCCAAATAAATCTCCGGACCCTATTGGCATCGCCAAAAGGGGTAACGGCTAGGAATGGTCAAGAGACAAAGAAGAAACGGTTCTGCTATGCGACAATAGAGAAGACCAATGTTGGGTATACATCAACAACGAGTAAATACCTATTACTTGCGATCTGTGTCACGACGATCATAACGGTATACGCGTAGGTATTTCGTAGGCGTGCATCGCAGGTGCCCCTCGCAAAATATTCAATGGCAACGTGCAAGACGAGCCACGACGACTCGCAGGGCTCGTAGATTTGCCCCATTTCGACTAGTCGCACGATGCCCCAGAATTCTCGGAACCCTAACCAAAGACACGTTTTCAAGCTGGTCGAAGCTCGACGAGATCCAAGACTATCGATTCCATAAAACTTATAAAAGGTTAAAAGGTTAACCTTTCGACTGCGGTGCGCTCTCGGAGGAATCCATCGATACGGAAGGCGCGATATTCGCATGTCAGTCGCTGCGACTGGTTGTCCACGGACTAGAGCTCAAAACAGTACCCGGAGACTCGATACTAATCTCAAGGTTTATAAAAAAGGTTTAAAGAACTCAACGGTACTAATAACCATATCAGTCTTATCGATATTATAGTAATGCAGTGATGTTGCAGTAAAAAAAAATATAGAGAACGTAAATTCATGCCTTTCTTACATATCGATGGATACGCGAGAGCGTATATTTACGCCTTTCGTATATAACGATAGACTCGTGAAAGCTTATATGTACGGCTTTAACAGGTGGGCGTAAAATCGAGACGTTGAAACGATTCGTGAATCGATCGATCGTGAAAAATCTTTCTAAAAATCCGCCATTTTGTCGTTTCATCGACGTCCGGAGATTCTCAGAGATTCTCTCGAAAAGCGAATCCGAGCCGAGTCGATGGATCGTGCAATATCGTCGCAGGACTCTAAAAATAATTACGTATTCTTTTCCATCGCGCGCTCCTCGTATTTACTTTCGAGTCGCGCCGATCGAGCGTGCGTTTCCGTTCCTCCGCGGGGAGGTAAAAAAGGAAAAGCGCATTCCGACGTTGTTAACCGCACTGAAAGGTTTGCTCGCGTCACTCTTAGCGCGAGAACGTCGATCGACTAGCGCGCGATAGCGATCGAATCTTTCTTCTACGAATGCCTGTGATCTCGTCGTATCAACGAGGACACCTTTGCGAGGAGGAGTGCGTCGAAGAGGATCAGAAGAGACGACGCCACGGCGGTCATTTTTGTCTCGATGCTACGACAGGAGCGATTTTCGTTGGCGTCTTTTTCTTTTTTAGAATTGTCGGGGATAATCGATCGTTTCTTCTCTATATGACGATAGGGCGACTTTGTCTTTTCGTCAAAGCGTAAAGACAGGAAGCGAGGGAGATCGTCTTCCTATAGGAACGAATTCGACTCCTATTTTCCCCGCGCGTTTGAACGCGCGGATTACGAAATCGTCGGCCGCGTGGAGATTGCCACGAGTCGTCGACGATATCTCGGAAGATAAGACATTCCAGCGATGCGTTTAACCCTTTCGCTGCTGCGGAATTTGCCGTTTGTATGCCATCGCTGAACGGGTCTTCGTACCGAGAGGCGCACGTCTACGGCATGGTGCAGTGCGTTTCTAGTCTGTTATCTTATGCTTTCAACGTTACGAAGATAAAAGGAAATAAACAAAAATGCGGAATAACGAGTGACTGACAATGTGTCGAGCAAACACCTTCCTCTGACGAGGAGAATAGATAAATTTTCAAACGAATATTCTCCACGTCGACACGGAACTACCGAAGTTGATTTTCGACAAACTGCAAAGCTCGTGTTAAACCGAAGCGAACAAAAATTAGGAAATGGAAATTCATTAGCTAATAACGTTCTATTTGATAAACGTAAAAAAAAGTAATGCGTAAAACGGAGAAAGACGATATGTAATGTTTTAAATGATCGACGTTTTATTCATCGTCGCTTTCTCTTGTAGTGCAAAGAATTCGTTTTTTTACTAAAGGAACAAAATCACTTTCATCGCTAGAAATATCTCCTATCTTATCATTGTGTCTCGATCGAAATGGCGTCCGCGTCGTTTTAACGTGCTAAAAGAATCGTATGACTATGAATAAAGCGTGCAGCAAGACACCCGATATATACATATCGGGCGACTATACTCGTCCGTCGTAACGAACGGCTCGAAACGGCGCTACTCGCGAAATTATGTCGTTACGTTACGATCCTTCGGATCTCGACGAAATTTCGACGAAATCGAGAGAAAATTTGAAAAAATGGTTCCGTGAGAAACGCATCAAAAAGAGACAATCGAAGGAAGAGCGAGCGATCAACGCGTTTCTTTTCTAGTCACGAGATCTCGCGCGATGACGTCTTACGACGAAAGTGATCGAAGGTCGTAAATAAATGAGTCATCGTTCGCGATGAAAATGATAGCGAGATAAGCGTTTTCGAATTGGTCTCCGCGACTACCATGGTGACTATTCTAAATTCTACAAAAAGAAGAGAAGTGTTAACGCGTGGGACACAAAAGCTCGAATAAGGCACACGAAGAAATTTCTCTACTAAAATTGGGTTTAAAAGGATTTATCGTCTTTTCTGAAACTATAACTTCTTGCCATCGTGTCATTCACCGTGCATGATGCGTGCTCAATGTAAAAAAATGATTATAATCTCGCCTAAATGAAGAACAAAGAAGTTATAGAAGAATAGGATAGTCAAAAGTGCACTTGACGATTTTTCCCGTTGAGTACGCCGTAATTAAAAAAATAAAAAATCAACATTTTCGAGGTTTCTTGCGCGAAACCACGACGAATACTCTTAATTCTTTCTTTTTTTTTAACTGTGGCGCACTCGACGGAAAAAATCTATCGATCTGTCGTATTATTCGACAAAGTGCAGTATCTAACTACTATAAAAAAGAAATTCTGATCCACTCGACTATCGAAGAGTTTAATCGACGCGCGCGCTCCGCAACTTTATCGAAGATCACAGTCGTCGATATCGAATTGAACGGAGAGAAGTTCGTCCAAGCTCGTTCTGTTTCGTTTTGAACTGAAACGAGTAAAAGATACGAAGAAACGTAAAATAAATTTCCCTAGTGCGATTTAACTAGTAAGTCGATTCTGAAATCGAAGTTACAAAGTTAAAAGTAGTCGCTTTTTCATTAAATTAGCGAAACTTGGACTCACGGAAACGTCGAGTTCGTGACGTAAGATCGAAACAAAAGCGGACCCATAATAACGATAGCCATCGGTACGACGGGTATTGTCACTGGCCGACGTCATCGTTTTGAACTAAACGACCAAGAGACGCGAACGTTCGATCGGAAAATGGCGAATTCGATCGCTTGGAGCTCGCGAAAGAGGAAAAAATGGCGCTCCATTCCCTACGAAATCCTAGCCAAGATCAAAAGGAATGCGATGCACGAAGGATCGATCGATGCGCTTTCGCGAAAGATCCCTTTTTCTCCGCTGTTACCACGCGGCGGACACCGGTGTGAGCCGTCCCTCGCGATCGACGAAAGATCCAGCGGCTCGTGCCGCTTGGAGGCCGCGCTGCGTCCCAGAGCTAGCTAGAATCGATCCGAAGCTAGAGGAGTCGACAACGATCGGATCGACGGACGCCTTCCCTTCTTTCCCTTCCTTCGATTTGCAGCGCGATCCTCGCACGGCTTGCTTTTTCCGTGTCCGTAGCAGCGAACTGGAACGGAACCGAAGAATTCTTCCATAGGTTTTGCCATCGGGGAATGCGGAAGAAGCGGCCGGTACGCGATGGAAGAGAAAAGACAACGGTGCGGGCGACGCGATACAGCGGCCATCGTCGAGCAGCTGCACTCTACGTACCGCTGGAATCGATCGTAGGAGCGTTCGCGCGTACCGGTCGCGCGAGACGTAGAAGACAGCCTCGTACGCGCGCGCTATCGTAAGCGACGATGAGGGTGGGGGGCGAGGAGGAAGGGGAAGACAGCGCGGCGCGGAGGGAAAGGCGGGTGGAGGGGGAGCGGAACGGCTAGCTCTCAGGGCCGTCCGTTAGCGCTCGGTCGTTTCTCTTACGCGACTTTTCCTGGCCGGTGAAGCAGATTGGTAGAGAGGCGATCGGTGCTCCGGAAATGACACCGATGAGAGAACGCTCGTTCGTTAGACCGATCTGTCGTGGCTGATCGATGAAGGATTCGCGACGAGAGATCGATGAGAGATCGTTCACCCGTGATTTCGACGCCTCGACGAGTAGGAAGCGAAGTGCCTTCGTGGTCCGTGGTCGATCGGTAGGAGATGCACGTCGATTCGTTTCTTCCTTTTCTTTTTTTTCCCTTTCAGTACGCACAGCTAGGAGGAGGAGAAGGAAGAGGGGAGGAAGGGTCGATCCTTGGCGGGATTCGCGATATTCCGAGTGACACCGTTATTTTCTTACCTATTTTTAAAAAAAAGAGAGCTCTCTCTCGTCGGATAAACACACCGCACCAAAAACGAACTCAAGCAGGCTGCGCCTTCGTACCCACTTTAACTCCCGATCATGCTCGACTGGAATTACCTGGCAAGACTGTTCGACGATCGCCCTGCCCTCCTCCTGTCGTCCGCCAAGCCGCTACCTGTCCCGATCCCTCGATCTTCTCCCTCTCGCTCGCTCTCACGCCCCCAGGTGCAGTCGGCGTGATACGAGCGCGCCGATTGGCGGAGGAAGAGAAATCGCCGCGAGTCGATCGGCTACAACGGAATCGGCTGTCCTCGGATGTCCGATTCAGGACCGTATCGCGACGAACTTTCGTTCGACCGATCGCGAGGGACGCGAGTTTCCCGTGGTGTCGCTTCGAACCAACGGATTTTTGCAGCGATCGAGACGGACTCCTTTCGTTCATTTTTGCGTACTTTAATTCGCCTCTAGGTTCGGCTCGATACGCAAGCGATTGTTTGACGCGTCTATCGCGTTATCGCGCGATGATCCCGATGCTCGTCGAACGTCCTGCGAAGATATCGCGAATCGATCGAGATCGAGGCGACGCCAGGGAGCAGCACGGCGCGCTACTACGACACTGGAAGGAAAATGACGAAGATAGCCGAAGACTAGTATCTCCGACCAATGGGACATCTCGTTATAAATGGAGGAATAAAGTAAAGTATTTTTTCGGAGGCAAAAGTGGGAAACACCTGTTGTTTCGAGATTCGACGTCGAGATTAGGAATTGTTGAAATGCATCTTGCAAGCTATTGGCTTTTTATCTTCCTAAAGGTTTGTACGTACGCGCGGATTTATATGCGCGATTAAAATAATTCGTTAAACTTGCGGGTAATGTGATTTCGTGAAGTATTACGATGTAAATGTAATAAAAAATTAGACTATGAGTATTTACCAGCGGAAGACATCTCTATTCTGTACTTCGTTAATGCGTAGCAAGATGGCGTTATGAGGAAAATTCTCGAACCTCTGTCTACGATTTGCAACTTACTATTAATATCGAACGAATTTTATGTAACGATACTGTTAATGTGTTCTGACGTGCTAAAGATATACAAAGAAAGAGACAAAATATTATGTATATTCACGAACGATAGGAAACAACTTAAACAGAGTATTTTGTTTTTTATTTTATCGATGTTCAAGATATACGCAATAAAATAGAAAATATTGTTTATATCGATACCTCGATGAACGCACAATATATTTGTTCTATTTATCGCTAGCAAAGTCGATTACAGTAAACATTTTACAGTAACGTGTTAATAACATTACGTGCATAAAATCGCTAATATCATTTACTATTTTAAACGTCGTTTTCGAAATCTTTTGGATTCTTCCTGTTTATTCTATGATTTTCTTCTTCTGCCCATCTGTATAGTAAGTAAGTGAAAATACCAACTGTAACAGAATGTCGATACAAAATATTAATAAATTTTGTATAACATCGTGTAAGATAATAGATTGAACTTGTTTCTGTTGTACGAGTAACGTTTATATTGGGTCATTAAAGGTTTGTTACTCGATACGATAATTCCGTATATGTTTAAAAGTAAATATTTAACCCTCGCTTACCAGTAACCAGGTCATTTTGATTAGTACCTTATCTTCAATTTATATATAGTGTTTGACAAATCTACGATGATTATAACGATTAGTAATAAATAATATATAAAAAAGACTAAAAATTACAGTTTTGAAGACGAAATTTATCAAAACGACCCTGCTACCATCCACGACGTCCCTGATCGATATCCATACTCCGAAGATTAATACTATGAAGATATTTACTTGGTGCGAAACGGTAGATGCTTCCATGAATACGTCGTAATAGATTCGGGAAACCTTCCCGAACCATACCTTTGAAAGCACTTTGTTCGTGCGGGCTGAGACGGTAGTAAACAATACCACGAATCTTGTAAAGTTCTCCAAATTTACCTCCCATTCTGATATTGCACTGTAAAACGACGTATTTATTAAGATCAGGCGTTCTATACTTAACCAAACTAACTGGGCTGAGATTAGAATTAAAAAATGATATATTTTTATAAAATTCAATCCGTTAAAAAATAAAGTATTTGTTCCAAATGCGCATATAATAAAAATTCAATTGTTACTTTATCATTATATAATCGATCACGTACCTAAAACGTCAATGTCGAAACACCGGACGATACTACTAAGAGGTAAAGAGATGTGGATGAATAGAGCGATGTATGAGAAAGAGAGATAACGCGAACGATGAAGTAAAGAAAGAGAGAGAGAGGGAAGCAAGAATATAACGGAGAGTGAAAACGAGTAGCTTTATGTCGCTGTGTTACAGTCTCGCCCTCTGTCATTTTTAGCAGAACATTAAAATTATTCGAATGTATCGCATGTTTTTGAATCGAGACTAAGTATTAGATTTCTTTAGATTTAATTATTCTTTCTGGCGAATCATACGGATGATAATTCATCCATAGATAAAGCAGAAGTTTTTCGAAGCTTATGTAGTAAAATGATGGTTCTAATTTGAACCGACGAAAGATCCAAGTAATACATTTATGTTTTTAGGAAATGAGTACTCCAAAAGCAACATCGATTTACACAAGATCAAGTTAAAATACTTCGAAAGAACGATTCGTTTAAGAAGGCCAACTTCACGGTGACGTGTTGTCGCATGAAAATAGCTGGATTTTACGTATATATTCTTAAAGATGTCGCTGATAGCAATTGCATTTCATTGCAACATGTCTGCCTCGTGAAAGAAGCAAGCGTGTCAATTAGCAGATTTTCATTTTTTTTTTACTTGATATACAAGAAGGCTTAGAAACTTTCTTGTTCGATCAGTGGACTCGCAACGTCTTTTTACGGAGAATGAGTTTTTCAGTAAAGAAAACTGGTGGAAGAATGTGGCACGAAGCTCGCAAGCAAGAGAAGAAGATTCGCGGGATGATAGTCGATTATCGTCGTCGAGCTGAACGTCGTAGAGATTATTACGAAAAAATTGTAAGAATATCGATACGTAGAGTACTGATGCGTAATATTCCAGTAAAAAAGATGAAGAAGGCTCCGTGAGGATATCACAGAGTCTTCGGTGTTCCCTTGTTTTATCTAGCAAATTTTCTCGATAACCTTAAACGTATTTTACGCCTTTCCGTTAATACATGCATTGTCGAAGCAAACGTAACGATTACGATACACAAATTACTAACTGTCAGTTACACCACAAAAAGTCATTAATTCGCAGACTTTCTTCGTATCTCGTAATAATATATTTTAATTTATACTTTTGACGTTTTATGATAAACGTTTGCATATTGCGGTTGATTTTGAGCATTTACGGGTTTACGATTATTAAAATGCTTTTTACCCATTCGATTAGAATTCAATAAAAATACGTATTTTTTATTAGAAATCGGATCCGACACAGTTCCTTCAACTCCATGGAAGACCATGTAAGATACATTTGGATCCAACCATAGCAGCTGCTGGAGATAGCCCTGCGAATATGTGAATATTAAAGCAAACACGTTATATATCAGAGTTCTTTCAAGGCGTACTTATACATGAAAAAAATGCGTTTTACTATTAGGATGCCATGGCAAGGACACGATGATAATTTGATCGACCGATTCGATGTACGTGCCCATCTTGATTGGATACCAGAAGCACCCGAAACTATCGATGTAGATATTGCCCTTACTAGTGAAGATAGACATATCAATTATGAGCGTTACCGCATAATTGTTCAAAACGAGTTCTTGGGAGGTTAGATATCTCCTCTATTTAAAGTATAATCTAATTTCTGCGAGGTAATTTTAATTTTTAATATCCGCAGTTGCAGAGGAAAAATTTCTACATCAAATACATTTAGAGGAACAATTTGGTTCGTCTACAAAGCCAGATACAATAAAAGATAAGAAAAAGTCATGCAATAATGCAGCGATCGGATATAATTATGAAACGGAAGAACCTATTCCCGACCCGGTAAAATCATTAGATTCTGTAATGTCGGAGGAAAAAGCAGATGACGAGGATAGTGATATCGATTTAGGTATTTTGGTTTTGACAAATATGAACAAACGTTATGCCAAAACTAAATTTAATATTGAGTTGGAAATTTTGATCGTATAATAATGTAGGAATCGTGGTTCACCGAGGGGTATTAATTAGATACTTTCAAAATAATAAAATGACTGTATTTCACTTGACCGGACTCGCTAAACTCTTACTCTCATTCTCATTCTACAACTTCTCGTTTTTGAATTACGAAGACATACATTAAAAACAAACTCTTGATATACTTTGTATTTTTCCCTCTTGGTTTCTTGTTGGTTTCTTGTTGGTCGATTGGTTTCGAATTAACAAAACTTTCGCTTACTTTTCGGTTACTAGAAGAAACCAACCCTTTCGTCCTAGATCCTACAATAACTTTATTTTTATATCTTATACAGATATATGCGTAGACGTATCTCAGATAGAACCATCGCAAGCGCATGAAATGAATCTTGTTGCACAAAAATATGGACTTCTAGGAGCTGATTATTTTAGTTTCTTGACGCAAGATTTTGAGGAAGCTGAAACATTGAGACAGGCTCGTAAACAGGAAGAAGAAAAGGCTATGTATTCTGTACGATATATATTTCGAACATTTAAACTGAAGTACTAAACTATTATACTAGTTTCAATGTGTTAATATTGTTTATGCAGGGCCGAAGATCGCGAAGAGAAAGACGTGCATTTAGGGAAAAAAAAATGATTGGTCGTGTAATGAGTCCACCAAGGTAATGATAAATGTACACTAATTGCCCTTTCTAAAACAATACGTACTATATTATTACGTTAAAAATATCTTGTCAGTTACGCAGCAAGAGAAAGTCCCGAGTACAATCCTTATAGAAAGTCTTCTTCGAAATCGCGATCACGATCTCCGTCACCTGTAAATACTGGGCAAATTACTTATATTACAAGCTTCGGTGGGGAAGAGGATGCTCACGGTAGCTCATCGCATGTTGCGTCATCCAATTCTAAGAAGGTCAATTATTCACACCTTAGACGAAGGAGATCGGAAAGCCCATTTCTTAATGAAAGAACAGTCAGTAGAAAACTTTCAAAATCTAGATCCAGAAGTTGTTCTCGTTCCCTTAGTAGGAGTAAATCGTATAGAACGCGCGACAGAAGAAGCAGCATCTCACGAATGAGGTAATTCCTTTTAAATATTTATACCTAAAGAATGGTAGACAATATAAAATCATGCATTAACATTCGAGTAAATTTGTGTCTAGATCTAGGAGAACTCGCTCGAAAGCTAGGAAGGTTACAAGATCGAGAACAAGAAGTCGTTCGAGACGATCGCGAACGCGTAGCAATTCTCGAACTCGTTGTAGAAGTATCAGTCGATCCAGGTCGCATACGGCTTCGCGATCAAGAACAAGATCAACTTCTCGTTCGCGACAGAAAAGATCTAGAAGTTCCTCTTCCAGTAGCGCATCGGAAACGAACTCGAGATCGAGATCCAAATCACATCGTAGAAGTAATTCGAGAGACAGTTATCGTAGAAGACATTATTCTCCATCAAAATCAAGGTCTAAGTCTCGATCAAGATCTAAATCGCGATCAAGATCTAGATCAAGATCAAAAAGTAGTACGAGTAAAAGATCTCGGAGTATAGAAAATAAAACCCAAGCACTGCCAAGGTAACGTTATCGCAAGCATCGTAGAAATTTTTAATTATACCGAAAGAAATATGTAAAAAGTTGTAACATTTATACATTGTTTATCTTTATAGGTATTATGGACGACGTGGTAAATCTTCCAGTCTTGAGCTAGAATTGTCTGATAAAGAAGAAAAAATGGTTCCAGCAGTACCAAAGCCAACAATAAATACCCCAAGCATGTATGTACTTTGAAATATTTCGTCGTATGTATTAAAATTATGACGTAATCGTAACTATCGAATACATCTCTTTACATTTAATTTTATAGAAACAAGCCAAAGGCAGGGTTAAGTACAAATTCTGGTGGCGGACACAAAGTCAGTAAGAACCGTAACGCTTTCTTAGTCACTTAACGCACAGAGTAAAAACAAAACATATTTGTATCTATTATAACTATCTTTAAACGAGCAGCTCCAACAAGTGCTATGTATTTTCATTATCTTGGATCATATGTCAATAAGACATCAACGTTACATTTTTACTCGATTATTTATTTTTTATTTTTACTGATTTATCGATCGATAATTGCTACATTAGATTCTTGAAGAAGTTAAATTTTGTATACAAAATGTTTTATCACTAGAAAATGTATCTCTAGAGTGAACTTCTGAATTATTATTAAGTTTTATTATTTGAACGAAATCTTGACCATCAAATAAAAAAATTGTACAATAGTATATTATGTGACAGCATACTACATAGTTTATGATTCTGATCTACTGAATTGAGAAAGAGGAATTTGCATAAACTATTTTCTTATTAAGCAGTATATTTTAATTAGTTCTATTAATGCAGTAAAAATTGTGATTAATCTTAAAATATAGATCATTAAGGCTTATGTCTTTCAGTCGATGAAAATAACACCTCAGGAGCGGCTTAAGAAGAAAATGCAAGCTTTATTAAATAGGCAATGTAAGTACTATCTAAAGTATGCAAATTTAAATTTTTAGAAAATTGTAAGTGTTTATCGGTATTACGATTTAATATTGAATTTATTAGATAAGGCTGACAAAAAAGCTGAACAATTAAGGATAGAGAAAATGGAGCAACAAAGACAAGATCGAGAAGATGAAATTAGAGAAATGTCTTTAAAGTTACGACGAAAGTAAGTTAATGCATAAATACGACAATAATATATATAAAGTCATGTTATCTTATGATAAGATGTTAGGATATATTTAAGAAGATTTTTTTTTATTACGAAACTTAACAATAACGTCTTATTTTTCAGACAAAGAGAACGAAGGCATCGCTATGAAGGCCATAGTTCTGATTCTAGATCTTCTATGTCTCGCACACCGAGCCCCGGTCGAAGTCCGAGGCATCATAATATACGTAGAAGAGACAAGGATAGAGATATAGATATAGACCGAGATCGAGAAAGAGAAAGAGAGAGAGAAAGGGAAAGAGAAAGAGAAAGAGAAAGGGAACGGGAACGGGAAAGAGAAAGGGAAAGGGAAAGGGAAAGAGAAAGGGAAAGGGAAAGGGAAAGGGATAGAAGAGACGATCGTGAAAGGTGTAGGCAAGAGTCACGTAGACGATATAGAGATTCTCCTCTTCGTTCTTTGAGTCCAAGAGGTAGTCGGTAAGGTTTTCATTTGTTAAATCTTATTCTTTAAGAAAAAATTCGGAAAATTAGAAAAATTTAGTCAAAATAGTTGATGTTAAAGTTGATTTTTTATTTTTTATTTACAGAGGCCTAGTTGATTATTGACATCAGCAGAGAATACGCCTAATCTTCCATCCGATGGGTTTAGGTAATTTATCAAAAACTTCCCGTTCATTGCATTCCTTCCTAGAATACCTGCTTAACTTTTGAAGATGGTATGAGAAAACATGTAATATTAACTATGCTAAAAAAACTGTATGTTTACAGAAATTTGTTTTAAGCAATGTAGTTTCAGTTGTTCAGTGTTAGAATTTACAGAAGTTTGTCTGTTTCGAATAAATACGATTATGTATAATGTCGCAAAATATCATCATAATATACTTACATACAAATGTTATTACTTCGTGTTATTATCAGTAATATATTGTAACTTTCATTAAATATTTTTTAAACTGTCGAAACTGCCAGTCAAGGAATCGGATTTTAGAATTAGATCGCGACGCTTGTGCTAATTTTTATTGTAATACGAAGGCTAAAGCATGGAAGTTTAACGGTAATAGAAATAACATTAGCAAAGATAATACACAGAGTTAATTGTAATTATAATGGTAAAAATTATTATCTGGGTGATTACGTTATAAACTGTAATTTTTATCATTGCTTGGTAATGTAAACAATTGGATTGAACAAGTTTATTCTTTTATAAAATCCAATTGAAAATTGTTTACTTTATATTTAAAGAGGGTGAGTTTAATTGTTCAAATTAAAGTACTGAGAAATTAATATAGTTTTGAGAATATCGATAAAAGGATATTACTTAAAATTATTGTTAGATTTATAATAGATGTAATATATGATATTTAATGCCGTATTAATTTTTTAGTTTTCTAGGAAGCAACGTTGTATCGATTATAAATTTTAATTAGATGATGCTATTTATGAAAATATGTTTTCACATGTTTTACTTTGCCGAGGATTGCAATATAACGCTTGTTGCCAGTTTAAAAAGTATGGTATATTATTTGACTATTCGATATTGTTATAGTCCCAATTTTTAGTTGTATTCAATTTAGACGTTAATGGAGAACTTGAAATAATTTTTAAAATACACTTAGTAGTTTTATAAGTACTAATAGTTCTATAATATCTGATATATCGCGATATAAAAAATAAATAAATTAACTAGTAGATCTTAAAATATTTGTTGCATCGTGCATTTTAAATTGATTTTAGGGGATTTGATTGTTATGTAAATGGATATACATGAATATGCATGAGGTAGTTCAAACTAGAAGATAATCATAATGAAGTTATATATAATTTTTTGTAATCCCCAAATAACTTTAGTTTTCAATATTAAGAGTAGTAAAAATTCGACTTCTTTTTTCTTGTTTCTTCTAAAATCCTGAAATAATGATTGTAGCAGTGTTCAATTGTTAGCATAGGATAACTTTTGGTTGTATCACACTATCTTATTTCTTTAGACTTTTAAATTATACATGTTTTATTCATAGTATCGTGATATTCCATATATACAATAAATATTTGCTATTTAACCTCTAGAATAAATGTAGATATTATTTGCTCGCTGGTAAATATTACTAGTTATTCTGACATTTTAAATATACAAGCTAGAATGACGTAAGCAATTACTATGATTAGTTTTATTTAATTTTAAAAAGAAATAAATTAAAAAATTATATTACATAAAATCTATTGAAAATAAAGCTTGCGTAAAAATAAACTAACTTGTTCACTCGATTTCTGTAAGTTTTTAAAAATAATTTCTCATTATTTTTCACATAAAAATTAATATCTTGATCATACTTTATACGTTTCAGAATTTACAAAGAGAGATTTTTTAAATTAAAGTATATTTTAAAATTCAAAATATACTGAATTAAAAGCAATAAATATTAAAAAATATGTATATAATTTTAACGTACAGTGTAATAGATTGAGTTAATGGTACACGTTTTATCGTGTATCGTTCAAAAATCGGGAAAAATACGTTTACAAATTCGACGTTACGATGTTCTACGATGTATTTCGAGATTATCGGTTGATTTCCATTGTTTGAATACTCGTTTATGTTAAAAAAAAAGATTATTTCATAGATGCAATTAACTTGTCGATAATTATGAGTGGAATAACAGCTTACATGTAAAAGGAAAAAAGTATTTCACGTGCTTCGCGTCAACGATAATGATTTATAACAAAAAATTCATTAACGGAAGGCGACATTTAGAAGCCATTTGTATAACTGCAAAAACTCGTGCAGTTTCATTCACGGATTACTGATCAACGATAATCCGCTTTGATGTGTGTCGTATACGAGTGCATCTATGTATATACTTTCATAAATTCATAATTTTGCCTCTAACCTGTTTCTATCGTTCATCGTATCGATTCTATGACTCTTTCGAGATCAATATCGCCAATTATTGGTGCAAATAGGTCGTTTGATAATTCACTGGGACAGTATCCAGTTAGTATCGGAAGAACGAACATGATTTGCGTCAATCTATGCCCATGATCTCCTTGATTCTGCAGGTGATTTATGATCGCTTCCACAGCTATTTCTCTCGCTTTCGAAGTCAAGCGAAAGCCTTCCGAGGTTTCTGTAATTTCTGCGTCGTGAAAAGAAATTCTTAGGTGGTTTGAAATCATCGAATATAACTTACGATACGTTAAATATCGTATTTTTAGAGAACTTATTCTCCCTTTAGTTAAGAATGACATTTGTGCAATGATGAACTTCCTTTTTGTCTAGCTATTCTTCCTAATTATTAAATAATAATTAGATGTACAATTAGATGTATACGTCAAGAAAATAACGCATAGTTCTTGAGTAGATATAGTTAAATTAGCGTTGAAAAGCAGTTATTATTAGATCGTGTAATACGAAATGTCGAATTTCTCATAATTCGTAAATATATTGCTGAAGTGATTTTAACTTGATAAAATATTTATTTAATTTTAGAAACAAAAATTCCGACATTCATATTGCACAACTTAATACATACGTACCTGAAGCTAAAAAAAAGTACAAGCGAAAAGGTACATTCATTTTCCTTACTCGTGACTACAAGTAAGGAACTTGGTTCAAAGGGAAAATGACAAAATTCGTCGGGGCATCGATTCAACAGAAATATCGTGAAAAATAATTTCAATAAATTAACAAAATTTCTTTACCAGGTCGACAAAGGACGAAGGTCTCCAATATAGAAAACTCGATCTCGTCAAGATGTAATTTCAAAATTGCTGAGCGTGCTGCTGTTAGACTGGCAGGCGCGCCGCTTCTTATCTTCGTTATCGTTGCATTTTTCGGCCTAATGTTCGTCAGATCGAACGGCCATGTTGCTACGTGAAGGACGAAAGCAGCTGCCCAACCTCGGCGAAGAATTGCGTTCTGTTCGTTCATATCGAGACTCGAGAAATCTCGATGACGTCGAGCACCGCGTATCGTAGCTAAAAAGATTTGCGCCGATACTTCGTACTGCATCGCCATTTCTGAAAAAAATTATTCTTCTATTTCTTTTTCTTTTCTTAAATTCTCTTAAAGTAATCGCGAAGCTTAATCATTCTCTCGGCGGCATGTTTTTTAGTTCGAAACGAAAAACTTTTATTTCAGAGTCTACGAAAGGGAATATTGCCTTTTCATTTAATAGAATCTAATCTTTATTTAAAACACTTTTTTTATTTTCAAATAAAGATAGCATTCGATTAACATTAGAACGCTATCTAATGTCTTAAATTGTGACGAATCACCACGAATTCACTTTAATTATTCGATTTCTTTCACAAAACCACGTTTTACTTCTCTATCCTTGACCTATACGATTTTGTTTCTTTTTTTTTCAGATATCATGAATTACACAAAAAAGGCTTTGGAACTGTTTAACGCAGCAAAGGATTTTACGATTAAGTTTTTTTTATTTTAAAAGAAAATTGATTCGTGCGAACATGTATTTGCCCTGTAATCATATTTATAATTATTTTCTGTATTATTTTACTGTATACAAAATATCATATAGTTAGCAACGAATACATATGTTTATATATTGTATATATTATATATGTATATATAAATGTCTAGTAATATGGTATTTCTAATGGATACAACTGCTTCTCAGCTCAGACACACTTAAACGTACACGCACACGCACATATGTATGAGTATCACTCACGTTTGTTAGAATCATTTTTTTTACCATGTCCAAGGATCCTCGAAGATTGAGATTGTCGTAGGATTCCGGGTAGTAGCAGCTCGCCGTTTCCTCGAGCCTCGTAAAGTGATTTCGCGTGTACGTTCAGGTTCGTCGAACTCATCTTGAGAGTCAGCGGTATCGTGGATGAATCGAAACGATAGTAGGAAGCACTGGACGAATCCGCGCATGATTTCCAGATCAGATCGGAATCCTGCGATGACAGAATCGTTCTGTTGCGTACGCGTGGACCTCTTTCCTCCTGTACGGCTGTATAATTTACGTCGTCCGTCAAATGAAACATATCGTATATGCATGTACTTATCATTAGGCATCTATGACGATTGATACGCGTACAGAAATACACACGGTGACAGAAAAGTCAATCGTCGTTTATATCGTAATGCGGAGAACGTGTACGCGCGTAATTAACGAGAGAAGCCTCGCATAAAATTAATACAAGGAGGATCAACGAATTTATCGTTGGTACTCGAACCGCCAGCATTGGCACTCTTTCGCGTACCTTTTAAGTGTACTGCGTTCTCTTACGACTGGGATAGGATAGGAACGCGTTGCTTTACCTATCGGCGATTGGAAAGCCGTACCTTCCATTTATTCTTGCGCAATGAATCGCGCTTCGCTTTGCCTCGACGTACTGTTAATTTGTCACGTCGGAACGTATCGAAGCTATGTCGCTCTGTTTGCTGCGTGCGTATTGTCGAGCGCGTTCTTTAAAATACATACGTACAGAGCGCTTTCCCTATATCTTTCGCGTTGCAACGATCTATATTTTCCTTCGACGTAGTTTATATCGTACCGCGTAAAAATGAATCGATACGGAGACATTGGTATGTATCGAGAAACGAGATCGCATACGCGAGTATCGCTTTCGATCGTCGATACGTCTCATTTTTTCGCGTAAATTTAAAATTTGTAAGAATATCAATCGATCGGTCGGATATGTTGGCATATTCATTTTACCTCACGTTCGAATGATTTTCAAAGATTTTTCGCGCGCAGGAATGCATTAACGTGAAATAATCCGGGGTTAGCTTTAAGCTGCGTCGATCGAAGGGTAACCCTCGTACGACTACGTATTTATCATCGCCAGGTTGACGTGGTCGACGTGATTTGATTGTCATTGCGCGTTATATCTCGCCGACAGGGTCTCTCGTATCCTTCTTATTTACTTAAACGTTGTTGGAAGCATATTCGTAACGATCGATGTCGCTTGGAGACCTTTGACGATCGTTGATTCAACCGAAATCTTTTTATCTACGTTTGCTAGCTCGTATTAAAATTATTCGATTTGGATCGAATTAATAATATATTTTTGCCTTTAAAAAAATTAATATCGTTTCTCTCTCTAAAGAAAAAGAAAAATTTATAATTGTAAGAAAATTAGATCACAATAATTTAATGTTAAATTTTGTATTTTTTCACATTATTTCAGTCCAATTTTTTAATTGAAAAATCGACGCATCACGAATATTTCGTAAAA
>JAITYT010000616.1:1662771-1676691 GCA_025433975.1 Liostenogaster flavolineata | reverse complement strand
ATACTATTTATCAGCTCTGCGATGTTTCGAGGTTGTACGGCGTAACTTTCAACACATTCCCATTGGTCACCCTGTACAATCTGACCAAAGAAAAGTCTAGTCTAGAGGTTTGCAGCGCAGCTGTACGGTCGAAAGTCTGTTATTGTCGTCACGATATAAATCGACTCCGTTTCCTGGATGATCGCGGCGCGTCCTCGAGGCAAGACGCGTCGAGGACACGATCGTTAGGATCAATACGAACGCATGGTCGTCTTTGGACGATCGCGCGTCGGAAGTTGACCCTTGCTAAGCCGACATCTACGCTTCCTGACGTTCATTAGCACTGGACGGTCGCGCGCAAAGCGAGGACGTGCCGACGTTCAGATATCACGTGAAGATAAACGTGCAAGATGCGTCACGAGGCGAGGAGAGGCAGAGGCTCGTACCTGAAGGGCGCAGCGCAGCTCGACAGGGACACGAAGCATGCGGCGGTAGACGTCGACTCATAGCCGAGCTGAGTATTACCGTGGCTTTATTGGAAAGTCGTGTTCCCAGGTCCCCTGCCAAAAACCGGAAGTCCGACCATCCCGGTCATCCCGCTGCTCTCTCACGAGCGAGTGAAAAAGAGTGTGCGTGAGAGAGAGAGAAGGCCGACCGCCAGATCACATTTACGATTCTGGCGCGAAGAGAGCCCGTGAAAGACTCCTTGCTGATTTATTGCCTGCGAGACGAAAGGAGACGATCGTGTCTGTCGACTCTACCGAGCGAAGAGAGGAGAGAAAGAGAGAGAAGAGAGACAGGTATAGGAGAGAGGGAGCAAAAGAGAAGGGAAAAAAAAATCCAGCGTCGTCACTCCTTAACGAGTATTGGCTTCTTTCGACCGTTCTTTCGTATTCGATTAGGTACAGTTGCCCGTCCGACTGCCAGATTATTGCAGGAACGACCAAGCCGAAGTTGCGCGTTTCGTAAACGTCTTTTCACTTTTAAACGGCGAATAACGTAATTTCTTATTATATAATATTATATAATACCAAGACAGTTTTATTATGTGCTGCTACGTGTGTAGACCAGGGAGACCGGAAAGTAACGTCGTATCTTTTCGTTAAATCGAAACAAATAATTTTAAAATATATTTAGTTTTAATTCGAGTCAATGATGTAATCACCTTCGCTATCACCTAACTCGCGTAGGAGGTGCGAAGGTTTTCTTGTAATATTTATAAAACGTAACTTCACAAAACAATAATTCATAAAATCGCTCTTTTCAGTCGTACGGTCTTACCGTTTTATACGATCGATCTATCGATCCTTTGACCGCAGTCGCGTCTATTCGTAAAATGTAACCGCGGCCTTAGATCGAATGTGTGCGTGTTCTCTTTCTTCCTCTCTTTTTCTCTCTCTCTCTCTCTCTCTCTCTCTCTCTCTCTCTCTCTCTCTCTCTCTCCGTCTTGCTCTTGCTCGCTCGTACGTGTTCCGTGTGCGTTCGCGTGCGTTCGGCGCAGGACTGGAATACATAAATCTGTCGCTTGGTACTCGAGCAAATAGCAGGAAAGGTACACGGTAGAGAAGACACTCGCTTCCTGCTTCAAGATCATCGTGAAAAGGTCGCTGAATTTACGTGCTTGATCACTCTCCGTAATTCATAAAATATGTCCCTGTCGAACGCTGAAATACCGAACGACTTTGCCTCGTTCGAGTTTTTGCGAAAAGTCGACGAGCAAAACGTCGCATCTTTCTAATATCTCATTAACGGATCGTTCGTGTCCGTGATAAAATTCAAACCGAAAAAACTTCCATTTGCAATTTGCAAATTGTTCTCACGATCGTTGTTGTTCGAGACAACATTTTTCACGTCTTTCTGATAGAAAAGAATCCCTCAGCGACGCGACGCGTGCCACCACGTCGCATTTTCCACTTGTTGATCTCTTGGTGTCGTTTCAGTGACGTTTTAGGTTGAAATCGACGCTGTCGTAATATTAGGTCTAAACCAATACGTTTTCGATAAATCAATTAATCTTTAGGTAAATTAACCTATTCACCTAATGTCGTTGACCATCTTTTCTCGTATATATCGAGCACGTACATTGTCAATGTTGAAGTTCGCGATAGCATTATGTGACGGAACTAATATTTTCGAACAATCATGACTCCGTCGTTATCGCAAAATGACCTGTTCGAACCGCAAAGTACGTCGATACGTTCGACGGATAGAAACGACCGCCATTTTCTTCGGTCCAATCATCGTCGAGTCGCGTCTTACCCTCGATGCCCATTCGAGACGAGGCAACGGGCTATTATGTGCGAGTTACGGTCGGGCAACCTGTCATTCATCTCCCCGTTGAAGAGCACGGCGTACCGCGATAGCGGGGAGCCTTCAACATGGCGCTCGCGGCGACGTTACGCACCTCCTGCCGACGAGGAAGTTAACTTCGAGTCGCACGACCTCCGTTCGTGAATATTTACGTATGGAAAATTTCGGCTATTGTCGAGAGTTTTCCCATACGCGTATAGGAAATACGTCGTTTCCACGAGTTTCCCTAACGAAATTAAGATTCGACGTCGTCAATTTCGACGTTGACGAGACTATCGACGGAAAATCAGCGAATTCTACGTTCGGCCGCGATTTAATTGCATATTTAGATCTGTCAGGCCGTTAGACGCGCCACGAGGAGGGTGGTAATTAATGGAGGTAAGAGCGCGATAAGAGACGGCGAGGTGCGTTCGTGCGTTCCGTTCTCCCAAAGGAACCGAGCCGTACCTAAATATATTCGTAAGTATTTATTACGCGTACCACCCACACGCGTCTCCTTTTGACGTTCGCATCGCATTCTATCGCGATCTTAATTTGAAACTGATTCGTAACACGCTCCGGGAAGAAGGGGAGGAACGGGAAAACGGTAACAGAACGATCGTCGGTGCGATTACCCGTTATTATTATTCTCACAATGAGATTTAATTGGTTAAGGTGATGCGCGATAATAAATAATAATAAAGCTAGCCTAGAATTAACGATCCTGTCTCGAGCGCCGAGAGATCACCCGAGGAAGATTCCCTTAATTTCCTTTTTTTTCCCCTGATTAACGCGATTCCGTGGCTGCTATTCAATTACGCGCCACGCTGGGTGTACCAATGCGTATTAATTGGCTTGACTACGTCGTGGCGCCGATCCCGTGAAAAACGAAAGATCCGTGAATACGTCGTCGCTGCTTCATCGTCCTGCCGCTCTTGAATTAACGACCGAAAGCACCACGACGACGACGACGACGAACCATGGTGCGAAATACTCGTGTCTGCCTTTTCCTCTCCTCGTCCATCTTCGTCCCTCTCCCCCCTCCGTCTCTAGGCCGCTCTTAGCTAGACCTCTATTTATTCACGTCCAAATAATACACGTCCGTGTGTCCATTCACCTACACGTAAGCACGATTCGAACCAAGTTCTCCGCTCGTGCCTGCGATCTCTTCTTCTTCCTTCGTCCACTTTGTTTTTTCTTCCTCGCGCTTCTTCGCCTTTGCTTACGCTGCCACGGCGCACCTGTGACTCTCCTTCCGGTCACGAAAGTGAAACGCGCGCGAATTCGTCATAGCCTAGCGCTTTCTACGCTCCGGTATCCTCCTCCTCCACTCTCGATCGAGCCAGCGTAGAGGAGATTGCTCTCCTCTAGCATCCGCGAGAGGGTTACGCGACGCTGAATAAAAGACGCGAATGAAAGAGAGGGGAAGGGGTTAAAATTTATCGGACGTCGACGATTCGAGATCGATACGAGATACGACGCGTTTTTCGCCTTTTTAAGAAGGTTTCGCGCGAACAAGGCGCCTATCTGGATTCAACAAACGCGGAGATCCTTCGGGAAGATCGCGCGCGGTGTCCCGTAGACCGTAAATCCGCCACGAATTTTCTTCGAGCTCGAAGGAAGCGGAAAAGGCTCGAGGGAGGAAGGAGAAGATAAAGGCGAAGTGACGCCCGGAAATTTAGCGAAGAAGAGAGAATAAATCGCGAGCATTTTTTTAGAGTCTGGTCCGTTTTGTAGATCTTCGAAGTAGTCTGGGCATCGCTAAGAGAGCGGCCGCGAGAGCAAGGGAAAACGAAGAAGGGAGGGGAGGGAAAAGGAGAAGAGAAGAGAAGAGAAGAGAAGAGAAGAAACGAGACGATTACGTGCGTCGGCTCGTTCGAACGTGGCGCGGACGAATCGTTCGAAGAAAAAAAGATGACGGGAAAGTCGGTCGAACCGGGTGGAGCGGGGAATCGGTAAGGGGGAGACCCGGGAGGAGGAGGAGGGGGGAGGTCTCGGTAGAGCCATCCTCGTAAAAATTCACTTAACTCCGTCGAATTATCTGGGCGACATCTCACTTATTAAGTCCCATTTGCATCGAGCGACGAGCGGCTCCTTTCGACGAACATCGTCGCTTTTCTCTCTCTCTCTTCCACCACGGTACGATATGGCACGGCTCGACACGCCACGGATAGGATAGGATAGGATTTTGGATGGCGGCATCCGTATAAATAATTGGGACAAAGGCCGAACATCCGAAGGCAATAAGGAGTTCTCGGGACCCTCGTTCCGGACTCCGGTGGACGTTTGGAAGGGACCGAATTCCCAGAGCGTCTAGCTTTTTGCGGTGCCCGCGGATCCGGCGCGTCGTTACGTCATTCGTCTCGCGGGAATCGCCAAGGACCGCCCTTGCTTTTGCATCGATGCGTGTCGCTACGTCGATTAAATTCCGGTGTACCACCGGTGGTACACGGAGACATTTATTTATCGCGCTGAAAATAATATCAGGTTGGCGACTAAGTTGTTGCCGTTTTTAAAAAAAAAATCTTTATGACGAATTTAATTCTGTACAAAAATATTTCTCCACTGAAAGATCGAGACATCATACAAAACACTACCCTAAACGAGGTAACTGCTTATCGATGGATGATATAATGAAATATTGCGTGACAATATATCGATCTTTAATCGAAATATCAAATGGCCTGAACGACAAGTCAGGCAAAAAGGGCTTGGCACGGAACGCGTTAAGGACTCTCGTGACGCACCGCGAGGCACCGCGATTTTCCGTCTTCCACGCGTCGTTGCGTCATTCGTCTCCCGGTAATCGCGAAGAACCGGTCGCTTCCGAAACGACGCGCGATGCAAATATCGAATTGCGTCGTTTCTTCGTGCAGCTTTTTGCGATCCGCATGCTTTTCGATCGGTACACGGCGCGGCTCCGTACGAATGCTTCAACCTGGCGCATTTATCGCCATAGTTACTGTATTGATTATATAATTCTAAATATTTTTCAATTAATTATACAATTCTATTTTAATTCTAATTAATTATCTACAGATAATTAATCTGTAATACAGATATCTGGTATATTTATACCAAGCGCGACAACGTCATTCCAATTATTCGGAAGACACTTGATGCATATTAATTATACTGTACTGTATATATAGTATGTATATTAGACGTAAAGGAACATCGATAATCTGGAGAAAATTGACCATGTCGTACTCTGTAATTACGTGTAGCGTATTACGAGTACGCGATAATTACGTGGATAGTTTCGCGATTGGCACTGACGAGTGTTCTTTTCTTTTTTATTAATTTTCTAAGACGCGTAACCTAGTCATTTTGATAAGAGCGAGAAGCGATTTGGGGCGAACGGCGACTAATTGGAGAAGTTGCGGGAAAATCCAACGGGTATCGCACCGAGAACTTGGAAATAATGTCGGTATTAATCAGAGCACTGTGATTCAACGATATTACGAAAGGAGTGAAATTATCAAGGAAGGAAAATGATTCATCGACAGACATAACGTTTCGGGGACTTACCATTTAGTCGACAGTGAAATATCGAGGAGATGCAATAATTTATCGATAATTTACCTTTATAATACGAAATATAATATTTCTAAATTAAAAGAATGTCTTGCGAAAATCATTACAGATTTTTGCAAATGTCCGTTTAATCGATTAAAATGTTTAGCCTCGTAGCATAGCGACCAAAATTGCAAATTAAAGGTGATCAAACCTCTCCCTCCATCACCTGGAGTCGTCACGAAAACGGTAGACATTAATGAAATAAATCGAAAC
This sequence comes from Liostenogaster flavolineata, assembly GCA_025433975.1. Lineage (NCBI taxonomy): Eukaryota > Metazoa > Arthropoda > Insecta > Hymenoptera > Vespidae > Liostenogaster > Liostenogaster flavolineata. The sequence continues at coordinate 1,670,631 of JAITYT010000616.1, read as the reverse complement.
GTGTCGCAAATCGAAAACTTCGCAGAAGAGAATCCCGCCTGGCCGTCCAAACGGTGGACGATTCTACTTATCACCTGTCCGATGATGGATGTCACCGCGCCGTTTTACCGAAGCCCGATCGTTGGACAACCGGTCCGTGTAAAGTGAAACTCGATTGGCGATCGCGATAATGTTTAAACAACCCACGTTACCAGCGACCGGATGCGTCGAATCCAGGTGACCAAGTTTTATCTACGGCTAAGGATACGCGGCTGCACCAAGGTAAACGTACCTTCGCGTTTAATGAAATACAATTATTCGCGGAGTTGCTCTCGAGGAGTGATGCGTCGGTCACGCGTGCGCTTTTCTCTCGATTCCGTCGTGACGAATTGGCGAGTCCAAAAACCAATTACGAATTTCGACAAAATTAATCGAAGCTATTAAAAAAAATTATTTCTCTCGATTTCGTGGTCGAGAGGGTGACGAGATCACGACGGTTTCATAAATCCAAGACGAGAATACCGAGTTTCGAAAATGTTGTTCGAGACTCTAGGAATTTTTAAGAATTCGTCTCGATTTCGTCGAGTTTCACGAATCGCGTCTACGACGTGCGAATTTCGAAAACGTCCAATCGAAGAAGGCGTCTCGACCCACTTTCTTCTCGTTTTGTCGATCTTTGATTACGGAACGCTCTCCTATTTTAGATTCTTATCGCGGATTTAACATTCCGCATGCATCGAGTATCTGCGGTATTAATTATGGCTATCGAACAACATTACGGTATCGATTCGTTCGAATAACTTGAAATTTAAAGTAGGATTTTGATATTTACATTCGCGGATTTTGTACCTGACGCTATTCTACTTCCTCGTTATAAGAGATTCACGCATAAATAATGTCACCTGTAACTTAATTGATTAGAGTAAAAGATTTGTAATCCATTAAGAATTAAAACGGAGGCATTGTATTCGTACAAAAAAAAATATCTGATTAATTTTGGGCAATGAAAAAATTCTCTCTCTCGCAGTGTTTCCATCGTTTCAAACACGCGCATAAATATTCAATACTGTTACATTATAAATTAGTGCACACAAACAGGAACAATAGTAATATGTAGTACTCTTTGATAGCTTGAAAACGGCTCTCCTGTCACTGCTTATTTATCTCGCAGTTACGCAGATCGTGCGTTGTTCTCGGAGTTTATCTCTACCAGATCGTACTTCGCTGCTAATACCGGTGCTGTCGCAACGATACAATACGCGAATCGATTTTTACGGCATTTTTTCCTCTTTTTACAGCATTTTCGCGAAAAATGCGAAACGTTGATTTATGGTTTAAGATTGGTCATTGGCCAATCGAAAACTTGGCAATAAATCTACAATAACTCCTTCGTTAGAATAGAACGTATCAATTGGATAATCGCGTAGCGAGGGAGAATAAAGTTAATCTCAACGTTACGTTGCAGTTATTCCGTGGTCAAAGAATACACGATAAACGTACGATAACGGTACGGTAGGTGCCACGACGATATATTGTAAATAAAAAGCGAAAAAAAAGAAGTCGGTAAGTAAGTCGCGCGTTTTTCCCCTTTTTTCTGAATTATCCTCGTATCGAAAGGTTTGCAGCGCGCGACCCGCGCGAACCGAAGGCGCCTACCTCCCAGGAACTCTCTCGGTTCACGCGGGTTAAATCACGAGCGTCTAAGCGACTCACGTGCGCCGCCGAGGTGGCAAGGATAACGTAGCGTTCGAATTCTTGGCGACGAATAAACGAAGAGCGACCGTCTCGCGCGAATAAACGTTCGACATTGGCAGACAGCGTGGAAAGTTCATTGGCTGGGTGCCGATCGACCGGTGAAACGAGGCGAATTCCTTCGCGTAATCGTCGTTAACCGTAACGAACGTCGACGAACGCGAGAGCAGTGAGTCATCCATGAGACACGGTAGCCGAACGAACGGAACAAACGCCTTCAAATTAGCTGTCGCTTATCGAAATTGCCGCGCCACGCATCCTTCCGCCCATTTTATCGTAATTTTAGATTCTAAGAAGTTCCACGCCTATCTTTCGACCCCAAATATTGCGTCCGCGACTTTGTGTACGCCTAGGAAACGGTCGTCGGGCTCGAAATTAAATCAACGGATCGTGGTCGAGTCTTTGACCGTTTGAGTCCCGAGCAGCGATCGCGCTGTTCAGATTTTCTGCCGAAAATCCCGGTCCATTGATTGTTCATTCGACGCTCATTGGACAATCGACGGTACACTCACGGTCAGTCGTAATCGATAAATCTAACCTAACACAACGTTTACAAAGTCAGAAAAGCAGGAAGACACGGCTATTAGCTAGCGATGATAAGCACTTATGCGATAATACCTCCGATCACTTTGCCAATTGCGTTAAGTTTGCGCCGTTACTTGGCATCGACGAACAGAAATTAACCCATTGACTGCCAATTGTTTTTTTGATATTTTTATTTTTCATTGTTTTCGTCTCAAAACCGTTCCTTAAAGCCGTTTAGCCCAACCAACGGAACGAGCGAAAAGATATCTCACATTCCTCGTGGTCATCGTTCTTGGTCACGAGGAGGTGAAGGAAGATCGACAACTCGCGACTTCTTATCAACGATATACTCGTCGTTTCCGCGTTGGCGCGCAATCGCTCCGAAATTGCTCAAGGTCATCCGTTATGGTAGATGCGTGGCATCGTCGGTAGCGTCGTCACGGCGTATAAATCCGTATATCGCGCACGGCGAAACGGATCGATTCGAGTAATTAGTCGATTCGATAATTTCTGAGGGAAGGAGCGAGCGAACGAACGATCACCTCGGACCGGTTCTCGTCGTCTCTTTTGCAAAGAAACGTGGCAAAGCCAGTACGCGTATCGTCTCATACGCAGCTTACCGAGTGTTCCTTTTCTACGTGTCGTGGCTGTGTGTGTGTGTGTGTGTGTGTGTTAGTTATACATAGGTAGAGTAGAACGATAGAGTAGAAGAATTTTTCTATCGAGATTTCACCATTGGGTCGCGCTGACGATCAAACTCTAGGTTGGTTTGATAAGATCGACGATCGATCGTCGGCCAATTCTGATAAAAGTTCCTACAACAACGTGTGAGATACGTAGTCTTGTATTCGGGCTAAAATTGATTGTCACGGGCATGGTTCTGGTACAATGGTTGAGCCAAATGTAAAAAAAAAAGATGAAAATACCACGTTTTCAGCCTAGGCTGTTGGAACGTAAATCGTAGGCTAAGGAGTCAAGGAGATCCAGAAAAGATAAAGGAAGAAGAAACATCGATTTTTCTCATCATGATCGTGAAAAAGAAATTAAATGATAACTTTTATAGATATAGAAGGATCGAAAGAGCTGCTAGAGAATCGTGTCGAACTCGTATACCTTGGAAGGACACCGTTGAATCGCAATATTCTTCTGTTTTGCTCGTACGATGCTATGCTGGGACCTGGCAAGGTACGTTTAGGTCGACGATATTCGCCTTATATCAACAATTTTTTGAGATACGGAAGAAATGGAGTTCTCATCGACGCCATTACTTCATCGTTACATTGTCACGATTTCGACCGATCGTCGAGGAGAACCGTTTGAAAGGAACGATATTATCCCTTTCTTTACGGTGGTTCGCTCCACCAATGTGCCGGCCTGTGATTGGAAACCCGCACCAAACCGTTGGTGGAAAACCGTCCAAGAGAAGCTGCCAGGTATAAAATTAGCTCGCGAGGCCGCCGGCTATAACCGGCGTCCGTCTCTGAGAGTCGCATCGTGGATGCCGACTATAGTCGGCGACCTTAACGAGAGGTGTCAAAGAAAGCAAAAATCGTTATTTAAATGGCGAATGTCCGAAGACGATTGCTGGCATCTCGGAGACCCGAAGAATAACATCAAGGTCAACGTGAAAAATGGCCAAACGAAAGGGACGTACGTCGTCGTCTCGTGCCGATAGATCGATTATTGGTAAAAAATATCGATAAAAAAAAATCAACTCACGACCACGGATGATGGACGTAGCGATTAATCTGTTCCGAGTCGCGATCCGATCGTTCGTAAATGTATCTGGTGGAACGGAAGTAAGGAGCGCGAGCGCGCTTCGATCGTCGCGGTTTGACTGGCGCGCTCTTTACGTCGTTGACCGGTTGTCAACCTGCCAAGACTACGTGTCGGTGTCGCGGAAGAGAGCTAGGTGGAAAAGGGACGAAGAGAATCGAGGCCGATAGAACCGAGTTCGAACCTCATGGCGATAGGCAAAATCAAGTAGAACCGAGCGATAAACGATCGTCGCTCAGTGATTTTCGATCAACGACTATTACGACGACGCGATCCTTGGACCGGTCGGTCGACGTACAGCGAGTCCATACACGTTTATTTACGTATATGTGCGCGCGCATACGGTAGCAGAACGATGACCGGCTAACGGCATCGAGCCAACCATTTTCTCCCTTTTTTCTTTCTTCGTTCTGACGCTAACGCGCGAGACGGTTAATTAAGATTTACCGCGATTCTTTATCAAACCGGACCGATCGTTTTTAACGACGGCGATGGAACGAGAGAGAGAGGGGGGAGGGAGGGTGGCGTTCGAGCCTGTTTTCGCGTAAAAATCAATTGGTAGATTCGCCGGATCGATGGGAAAGCATCCAGAGATACGCGATAATCGTGATCGTCTGTGGGAAAAGAACACTCGATCGATATCTAGATCGATCTATGGATAAAAAATAGATCCGCTGACCATCTTCTCCCGACTCGAATCCAATGGAAAGGAAATAAAGTGTTCGCGTTTTCCTCGTTGTCCCGAGGCACGAGTTGAGCGAATTGAGGTTTTGAAAATCACTCGGGAGCGTATCGAAAGGAATGAACGTAGCTGGTAGTAATCGATGGAGAAAAGAAGACAAGGAGAAGGGGAAGAACGAAGAAGAAAAATTTCAATCAAGAAATGGAGTTTTTTAGAAACACTCGAGTGCTTATCGAAAGAAACGAACGTAGCTAGGCGATCGATCGAGAAAAAAGGATGAAAATGAAGGAGAGGCCGAGTCATTGTCATTTGGAGATGAAGGAATGGAGATTTTTAGAATCACTCAGGAGCTTGCCAAAAAGATCGAGGAAAGAGGATGAGAACGAAGAAGACCGGAAAGAAAAATTTCAATCGCAAGCGAAATGACGAATGTTAGTAAACGAATAGCTGAGGGTGTCTTCGTCGTTCGAAGGCACGAGATGAAGGAATGGAGGTTTTAGAATAAGCGTATCGAAAAGAATAAACGTAGTTAATAATCGATCGAACAAAGATGATGAGAACGAAGAGGAGGGGAGGAGGAGTAGGAAGAGGATGAAAACGAATTTTAAACGAGAAACGTAAAGTTGTTTTCCTCATCTTGAGACACGAGACGAATGAAGAATTTGAGAATCACCAGGAGCTTATCGAAAGGAATAAACGTAGCTCGTAATCGATCGAGAAGAGAAGACAAGGAAGAAGAGGAAGAAGAGGAGGAGGAGAACGAGGAAGAATTTCAATGGAGTGCGTTATGACGAAGTTTAGCGAACGAGAAGCGGAGAATATCGAACGTTGCACGTCCCCGCCTTAGAGAGGGGAACTCGAAAGGAGCATTCTAGCAGCTTGACAGTCGATTTTACGGTATCCAAGAACAACTCGGCGGGCTCGTTTCTTATCCTGTAATACCGGGATTATAAAACGCAGAAGCGTAAACGGTTGATAAGACCAGTTCTGATACACGCGGATGCGGAATACCGAGCGATCGACGAATACGACGAAGTAATCCGCGACGGACGAGCCTCCGAACGAGCGAGAAACGAGCGAAGGGTGAAGGTCGGGTTAAATGTTTCTACACGGAGGGACCGAAAGAAAGGAGGAGACGCACGAGTCCTACTAACGCAGTGTCGTGTTTCGTGATAAAAAAAAAGAAATTTCGAAGAAAACGCAGAAACATTTTTTTGTCTTAAAAACGTAGAAATATTTCTTTGGTCTCGAAAAACGGATTAGGTGAGTCGATATTGACCCATCGATTGCCAATTTTTTTTTCTTTATTTTTGACCGCATAAATTATACATATGCACGTTTTTGCCGCCGAGTGGTGTACGTAAAATTCCAAAGTCCAAATGGGGATCGTGGCCACCAAATGGTTTAAGACATGAACGTAAAGATGACGCGTAAATAAGGATACAAATGATAATGATAAAAAAAATAAAAATAAACAATAAATGATAAAGACAGTCAAGGAGATAAAGATGACGTACGAGAGAAACGACTCGATCTCTGTGACTGCATCAGCGCGTACAAACGAAGCTTCGTTGACGTTTCTATCTGTGAATTGTATAATAACACGTCGGTAGAAAAACCGACGGCGAAGGTGAAAAAAGAGAACGCTTTGGTACTTTATTACGACGTAATCGGTGTAAAAAACGGAGTAAACCGACGAACGACCGAACGAAGGAGGGGACGAAGTAAAAGCAGGATGGAGGCGAGCGTGATCGAGCACGAGAAGCGCAAACGTCGCGCCCCGCCTCGTAAATCAGGATTAACGGTCGACGATGAATTTTGCCACGCGTACGAACTCGTGCATTTCGACTCCTTCCTACCGACTGGTAATCGGAAGAAATATTGAAATCAGCGGACGACGGGAAAGAACGGAGAACACAGTACCGGAAGGAAACGATCCGATTCTAGTTAACGGGTTAAACGTATTTGCGATTAAACGATTTTTTCAACGGGGTGAACAGGTTTGTCTCGTGAAAGAAACCTCCTGGCCGGGATAGGGGAAAAGGAACGTGAAGGGGAAGGATACCGACGAGAAAAAAAAGGGAAAAAATTAAGGCGAAGAAGCTAATAAAGAAGAAGCGTGTGGCGACCGTTGCATCGGAGTTAAAATAGACGCTTTTGTTTTCTTTTAGTAACCTTCTTCTTAAAGCAAAAGTTTTTCGGGAAAGTTTAGTAAGGATAGATAAAAAACCACGACAGACGATCGAGCATAAACAACGGACTCGATAGCGAATTAAACAAATTTTCTTGGGATTCGCGCTAGAACGAACAATTCGTGTAAAAAAAAAGAGTCGGGAGTGTATATGTATTTATACCCCCGTTGTACCGTGAAAGAAAGATAAACTATTTATTAGAACACACGCACCCCACAAGTGTAGGAAAAGAAAACGATGCCAATCGCAGAAAAAAAGTTAGTAGAAAAGTAAAGCGCGACTACGACGGTACTGGTAATAGCAAAGACGTTGGTGTTGGCAATAGCAATAAGTCGGAGCGCAGTAGCGGCATTCTGAACGATCGGTGAGATTTTTGATCGTCGATCAACGAGCTCGCGCAGCAAAGGTGTTGCGATCTTTCCAACAGAAACCGGTAACCGAGCGGATACATACTACACTGAAGGAAGGAAGGAACGAACGAACAAACGCGTTACAATAAATCGCAAGGCCGCGCAGTTCTCCGCCGGATTCAGTGCGATTCTCCGTTTGTTTTCTAATTAACTTGGTCGTCGACTAGCTCCGACGTGGCCTGTGTGCGTGACCATGTGTTACCGCGAGTGAGTTTCTCAGGATTATAAGTTCCGTTTGGGATTGCAGCTTTCCTCCCGGGATAATATCGGCCTACCATAATAAATTCGATAATTAAGATACCGCCGGGGATTAAGAGAATAATATCAGCATTGGCGTTTCTACCTACGCCTCGTCCACCATAGACCACTATAAAATCGATCTTTCTGCCAATCAGCCGGGAAAATTCGTGAATCGAAGGGTCAACGTCGATCTTAAGCGAGGAAAATGTCTTCGAGTTTGACGACCGAACAGACGTCGTACCTTCTCGAGAGGAAGTTCATCCGTCTAGCTCAGGGCTGGCTGACAACCTTTCGCATGCCATCG
>JAITYT010000616.1:1599617-1633873 GCA_025433975.1 Liostenogaster flavolineata | reverse complement strand
ATTTTAAAGAAAACACGATGTTACGATCTAATCGTCCAAGTTATAATTTTAATAGTTTTAATAATAATTTTAATAATAAAAATTTATAAGTAATAATACGTCCTCTACACTGTATACATTTTTCATTCATCCTTTCCAATCATTCCTAACTCAAATAGCCATTTGTAACCAATCTAAACTTGCAGCACCCACTACGAGACATCTCGTAGCTGGCAGTCAATGGGTTAACACGTTCGCGATGGGGACTGAATTTAGCGTCTTCGCAGTGGGGCGGCGCTGATTCAAAATTAATCGTATGCCACTTGTTACAAGTTTTGTAATGTTTTATAAATGTAAAAGAACCGAAATAAAAGCACACGTTGTTGTTTCTATCAGACTACTGTTATTCATCCGTGTAGTACAACAAAGTAAATATTGTGCTATAATAATTTACATAATTTACATACGTTTTGTCGTGTTCGCGATAATCAACCGACTTTATGCTTGAAATGTTTTCAAGGAATAATTCTCTTTTGTAAATAAAAATTTAAATATATTTATCACAGTAATCCGATAAGCATATCAAACACCTAATATAAATATCACAGTAATCAGTTGTATAGATGCTATGACGCGACAATAGTTTATGTACCACCGGTGATACATCCCGTCGCGAACGTGTTAATCTTGAAAGATGTTTTGTAATCGATACGCTAGATGGATGTAATACGATACTATACGGGACTAAAATTTCTCCGATAAGATCGTCAACTGCACAAGTTCTCGAAGCCCTTCTGCTTCTCGAGAATGTCACGGCGCGCTCGTTGGACTGTGGTAGCCCAGTCGCTCGCTAACTAGCGAACTTAGCAGAAATTAGTTAAAGCTAATGGGGCTTCCGCTTGAAACGCGGTGGTGTTGTATAAAGTTGACTCGTAATCGGTATCACGAGTTAGACTCGTGGTAATACGTGAAGTGGTTAGGACAAAACGGAAATTGTGAGTGTCGTCACGAAACATCGTCGTGTGTGAAACACTGTGGTAGGTAATCGCCTTTAAACGAGCGAGAATTAACAAACATCGTGGTAGAGCTGTTCGAATCAATTACAAATATCAATCGTTGAGGCTCGTCGTGTTACAGAAGCATCGTTATGCTATTTTTGCCGTACTATTCGATTTCATGTTTCTCAAAGCAAGATCACTGTGCACAGACTTTCTATCTATCGTTACCCTGGGATTACAAAGATTCAATTACGCGAGTTACTTTCAAACATTCATTAGAGTAGGCTCTCTCTCGAGATAGAGACGGCAGACTATTAATGGCTGTAATTTACTTCATAATTAAAGAGTGGAAATTTTCGTGACTCGAGGTTATTATAAGGAGCAACCGATAGTCAGCTATTCGTGTTTTTTCGACATAACGATGGCTCGTATCTAAATACATAGAAAACGGCGGATAAGTATGCTCATACGGGTGGCGAAAATACGCGAAAACATTATCGTCGTCCTTCGCGTTGTCGTTAAATTTTCTCGTACCCCGTTTTTTTTGGAAAACGATCTATGAATTTTGATAAATCTATGACAAAAATAAACGGTCTTGACAATTAAAACTATCGTCAATTACTTAACAGTAATAATATCTTGCCTTCAGCTTGATTCAGCTTGATTCAGCTTGATCGACTAGTTTGTTTAGCAATTTAGTAAAAATAACTTCTACACGAATAAAAAAATAACAAGAGCAAACAACAAAATGTTGATACGTTCAACGAATTAATCTTTGATTATACGCGTGATAATATTTTATTAAAACTTACACAATCGCAGAACTGCATCTTCATACGTGAAAATAATTTATTCTCGAGTACGTAAGCGATTCATCGAAAGGAATCGATAATTTTTTGTATCACTCACATTACAACGATTAAATCATTTTCGTCGCATGCTTAAGATTTTAAAGAGTTCCGATTTGAAGAAGGTTTAACGACACAGATATGGATCCCGATTTATCTGGTCGAGTAGGAGGGTACGCGAAAAAATAATCTGTAAACGAATACGTCGTACTACGGGCTAGTAATGTCGTCTTATCGGTATCGTCGTTGTCAGACTCTGCGGGAAACGACTGTTCAGATAAAAACATTCTCGACGTAAGAATGCCGGTGCCGGCATAATGTCGTCGATTTACGAAGGCGCGCATCGTAGACTCTTCAACGTCGTCCCGTTTGCACGTTATCTTGTACAAAGTACCATGCTACAATAATTAACGTTTACCGAATTTGTAGAACTATGCCAGGTACGGTTTTACCACCTGTACGAATTCGATCTGCTTTTTGAAACGGGAAGAAGACTCGTAGTCGAAATCGACTGGATCGATTAATCGTTCTAAATAATCTCATGTATTTACGCAGGTACTGTGTTCGGCGGATGAGATAATGGCCGACCTAACTCACGACCTAAAGAGACAGAATGAACGTTTTATTAAAGTACTTATATCTCTTGCTTCTTAATTGGAATTAATGTTTGTCAAGCGAAGCTTTTTTTAGCCTGCATATCCATAATATGCTAAAATTTGTTTAAGCGTGTTGAGGTAATATATCGTTAACGATTAAAACCGAAATTTATCAACTTTGTGAAAAAGCTAGGTTGTTACTTCTTTTCCAAAGGCGAGTGCGCGATTTAGCTCGCAACGATGAACCTATTATCAAATAGCTTAATTCGAGCTTAAAAGCTCGTATAAAAAGGTAGAAAATAACATGTTTGCTGTTTAAAGCTGAGGAACACATACAAAATTGTAATGTTCGAGAGGTACGACTTAAGTTCGACTCTTGCCATGTTCGACCCCATGAGTCATCTAAAATCTGTCATTATATTTTAAAATAAAAATCAAAGGTCGAATTTTGACCTTATCGCGCTAACGTATTCACAGTCTCGGTATTGATCGATCACGACGGATTGAAACAGAAAATCAAACTCGTATAACATTTTTCCCAAGATGGCACTTCAAAGAGAGATCCAATCGTTTATAACGTCTTATAAATATATTCGTAATGTGTTAAGCATACCTATCGTCGGAGTTCTCAGCCGTTTTGGCGAGTCCACTCCGGCATAGGAAGCGAAAGAAAGGCGCATATTTTCGACCCTCGAAATTCAACACTCTTATGAGTATTCCTAAGTATTCGTTTAGCATCGATAAGTAACCGAGATGGACGCGATACGCTAACGACGCCTGCGTCCACCGTGGAACAGAGGCTCGCGTTTCCGAAGCGTAGGTATATACGTCATATACCTACAGTTTTAAAGCCCTCTTAAGACCCCAACCTCCTCTTATTTTCGGGTGTCCTCGAATCAGTCGCTTCTACCGCGCGCCATTCCACCATCGAGTTTCCCATACACAGCCAGCAAGCGCCATAGCCGAACCAACCACGATTTCCATCGTCTTTTTATTCCCCGCCTATTTTTCTTTCTCTTCTTCTAAGCAAAGCCAAGACGAAAGCCAACCGGGCGGATGATAATCTTTATGGCGCTTGACGGAATGTCCACGCCACGGTTCCCGGCCATGCCGACATTAAAGGCTGATTTTAATTGCCGGAGCGAAATAAAGGAGCCACCGAAGTGGCATCGATGGAACGCGAGAAGCGCCCCAACGGAGTGAGGGGTGACGGCAGTATGGTAAGGGATGAGGGGTGTGCACGGGGAAATATATCGAGATAACGCGACGTCGGCTTTTTCGCCAGTCGAGTATCCCGATCTCGAGCGCCAGATGTTAGACGATTCCGTTCCCTCCTCGTACGTCTCAGCACCCCTCCCCCACCCCTCCACCACTCACAACTCGTGATGCGTCCTTGCTGGTTGCACCGAACGCGCCAGTCTCCGACGTGGAATTTCAACGTAGGAATATCTAATTGTTCTACAAGTCTTTGCAATTACGAGACTTCTCGTTGCCTCTAACCGAGATACGACTGACGCGCCGCTCGCCCAGCCGACTCACGTGATCGCAGGTAAGTAACCAGACATCGATTCGCAGTGTTCCATCGGAATAGGTTCGTGCTACTTATTTTAATTGTGTTCTTTTTGTTGATTTCTCCGCTTTGCCGTGTCAACGAACATTCCTGACACTATCGATGATTGTAGTCGGCCATTATTGGGTGCAAGCTGTTAACACATTTGCATCGTAAGCGCATGTATGCGCGCATTTTGCCTCGCTACTATCACCAGAGCGCGTATATGTTGCGTTGTAGTTTGTTTATTAGAGAAGTAAAGAAAAGATACATTTTAACCAGTGTGATAATTGTCATGTGACATTATGCACTGAACATTTTAAACATTATCGCGTTGTGCAAAATAATTAGATCCCATCTTTATTATGATTATTAATCCATAGTGAGATAAAAATTCTTTGAAATTCCTTATTCATGCGAAATTGTTTTTTTTCATATTTTAAAACATTTTCATTTACATACAACCAAAACAAATGTTGGCGATAAGAAGAATTTTTTCACTTTTCCATATGATGCAAATGGGTTTACCGCGAACACCGTCGTTCGTCGTTGAAAACGTCGACAAAAATGATCAAATAAGACGAAATTTTGACGAATAATTGTGGCCAATGTTGTCAACGAAATAACGAAAAGACTCGCATCAGAATAAATCTGACGTTTGCCACACTTTTGTCCTACGTACCGGCTTTGGTCCTATCGACCGAAGTTGTCGTCGAAGGTTGCAGACGGCAATTTCGTTTTTTCCCAATAGTTTTTCATAAAAATAACGTAAAAAAAAGACAAAAAAACGAAATTACTTTCCGAACAACGTAATATCTTCAATAACAATTTCGGCTGATTCTAGAACGTTCGTTTCGATACGAACGACGCATACATCAAAGTCCAAGTCGCGGAGGATCGTCGTACGATATTCTTCGAATATCGGTGCACGTAGCTTCATTATTCTCACGGTTGTTCATCGTGAAACGTTCGCTGTCCGCGAAGACAGGAACGCGCGCGAGTTCTCGCATCCGTGGCAAAAAATTACGAAGAAACGATTCGCGTCCGTAATTTCTTCGCTGTCCTCTTTCCACCGTACGGAGCGTCGAAATAAAAAATATGGCGCGATTAGAGGCTCGACGCGATACACTAAACGTCAGATTCCGTGGTTGCGCGGATGCAGCTTTCCTACGAATAAATATCTAACTTTATAGGAACTTTATCGGTATCGCGACGTTAGTTTTCCTCGACCTTCTTTTCGCGTATAAGAGCGTTCGCACGAACGCCAACTGGTCCTCGATTTTTCGATCGACCGCGTGTCCCCGTTAGTCGCTTTCGTACAATTCGACGATCGAGTCCACCGATACGTCCGCGTTTAATCGAAAATGCGTCTTTTCGAGGGAAAAGATCCGTGTGACCGGGAATAAATCGCGATTCGACGATCGTGAGAAGCGAAACAAAGAAAGTAGAAAAAAAAAAGATATTCTCGCGGATTTAATGGGAAAGTTTAAAAAATACGTCGTTGAGTGATCGTGTTTCTTTCTGCGCTTCGTACATATTTATCGCTCGTAAATAATCGCGCAGCCAACTTTATCGTAATTGTCGACGATAAACTAATGCTGTGTATACGCGATCGTGTAAAATGTATCGCGGTATATACTTCAATGTCAGCGCCGTAAATATTTAACTATGGAAAATGTCGATCGGTTCAAAAAATACAAACACGCGATAAGAATTTTTCTTCGGTGGAAGAATTGGAAGAGGACGATATCGTCGCGACGGCGAAGTATAATTGTCTTATTTTTTTTATCACGTGGAAAGGAGCTTCGAATACGTAGAAAATCGAAGAACGAGTTACGGTGATCGATTGGAATTAAAGAAAAGAATAAAAGGATAGGAAAACAAGGAAGATGTCAATTCCAATCTTAAGAAACGTCGTAAGAGAAGGAGATAACGCATTTTGTCCGTTCGCGTTCGATATTCCGATGCGTTCAATTCCGATTTTGCTGGCGTATAATCCGCATCATCGATACGCGTCAGAGATCGATATCACGCGGACATTTCCGATGAAAGCGTATGAATATTTATCGTAGTAACGCAGATGCTCCCAGTACTTGAAATTATGGAACAATTTTCTCACTACGTGGAATCGCGTTTCACGATAGAACTTATGCGTTTCCGATTATCCGACGTTCGATATTGGTATGTACTGACCTGGCAAGAAAGATTTTTACGAAGAAATGCTGTCTTGTTTTTCTTAAATGAATGCTGTCAGAAAAAGCGGCAAAAGATCATCGAACAAAATGAAAAATATATAACTGATTAAAAAATTGTATTTCGTACTAAAAGACCGATATTACCTTATCGCCAACTCTCCAATTTAACTCGAAGACGTCGAAGTAGCGCGCGTGAACCCCTATTCCACGTTAGCCACACGTTTCGTCGGGATTTCAGATACGATCGAAGAACTTTAACGTGTACTTGGTATGCGTTTTTTTTAGAACGAAGTCGTCGTCGTACGTACGTACGTATTTCGATATTCTTCGATTATTCTTGCGCGCAACTGCTGCTTTTTACAGATCGAAATAGATATTCGCGTAGCGCGAATCCAGATCTCGTGATTATCGATGAAAATTATAAGGAAAAAGAAAGATTTTTCTTAGATCTTCAAGTAAGTTACGAAAATACGTAAACGAAATTATCGATTCTTTTTGTTAAAATTACTACAGTGGTAATTATTAAACAGAATTAAATCAACACTTTCCGAATTGCAAAATTGTTGGATTCGTTAAGTTATTTCGAACAGAATACGATTACTTCTACCGAAGTAAAACATTACAATGAGCCTTGCGTCAGCGATTATTTTCTCATTATTCTTAAAATCATTAATTGAAAGTCCGATTGAACTTTTATATCGTTAAGATTCACATTTTAGTCACAGTCTTGAATCATCCAACATCGAACAAAACTGAAGAAATATCCTTGAAATATAAGTAGATATCTGTAACACGATCTTATCGCATTACATATGAATTTCTCATTATCAAAACAATAATAATTACAAACCTCTAACAAGGCTCATCGAAACACTTCGAATCCATTGTTATTTTCTAATTCAAGGAAACACGACGGATTACTTTGCAATGTTGATAATCTACCTTATGTCGTTTCATAAGAAACCTAGTTGGTCGTTGAAGATAAATGTACAAAGTTACGGTCGATAAAGAACGAAAAACGTCGGATCAAAATTAAAAATATCTAAGATTCATTTTACTCACGTGTAATCAATCGGAACTCGGCATTCTCGTTCACCCTGGCGTGATACGTCGAGGATTATCGGACCGATTGCGAGTGGTACCAAACAGAACCCGATCTTCTTCTAATCTCTTCGGCTGGTTGATCACGCGATAGAGAGACGATACGCGTCCTCTACTATTTCGCTCTCACGACGGAACCTCTTTGTTCCTGGCCTATGGTCAGGAGGATTCGGTACGAGATTATTTGAATAATTGATTATTGCGACAACGACGTAATTCTGACGCAATAACTGCATCCACCATGGCCGTACATCGGGCTGCTATTTAGAACGTGTTCTACCAACTTCTCTCTCTTGGATTCTTCGTGTCCGCCTGCTTGTTGTTCGTCGAGCACCTTTTCACCTTCACTTAGCGATAATGTCCGATCTTTATCCAGAACTGATAGGAGGCGACTTTCTACAAGTCGATTCTCGCCGAGGACGCAAGAGAGTGCGATTGCGAGCCCGCGTAACTACGTTTCCATTAATTAATTTTATTTGAACCCTGGGATTATGCCAACGAAGGAACGACGATCGCTACGGACGAGAACGAAGAAGACCGTGTCCAAAGAAACGATACACCGAATCAGAATCGATCGTTCCGTCTGACATGACGAATGCACTATCGCGTGTCTTCCATTCTTCTTGCTCAGAACTTCCGGTTGATTTGTTTAAGACGAAGACGACGTGAACTCGTGAGACCTCCAAGCGGTGAATCGTTGAGGCTTACGTCAATGGTAATGACAATGATGACGACAACGACGACGATAATGATGATAGGATGAAGGTGATAATGACAACTTCGGCACCAGGCCGATTAACGACGTCACTAGACTTAGGTCGACCAACCGACCGACGTAACAACAATACCACTGTAACACTCGAATCACTGAGTTCACCGATTCGACATAGTCGATCCTCACGGTCGAATCTGATCGATATTATCGACGCGCGTATCTCGTGATTCGAACGATCGACGACGGTGTGTCATCTATACCGTCGCGATCACCTAGTCCACCGAACCATGCCCTTTCTTCGTTCTTCCTCCTGTCACGGGCCGTCTGGGAACCTTAGGAACGTCCTATCCCTTCCAAACTGTACTTTCTCCTTAATTCCGCGCGAAGGATCGCGACACGTCGCGTCAACGTAAGCTGACTTATACTATTGGTACGCGCGTGTACGGCCGTTACGAGATCACCTCCGGAACGTGGTGCAGCCGTTGACTGCGTTCAAGAAACTGTCCTGGATGGTCAGCTTCCCTGGTGGTGGTGGTGGTAGCGGCGGCGGTAGTGGTGGTGCAGGACGAGGAAGAAAGGCGGAGGCGGTTGTGCGAGGACGCGCAAGAGCGAGGAGGAAAAGACGCGCGCACCGAGGGAGAAGAGGGCGGAGAGGATCTCGAGCTACGCCGCTGGAGGGGCCCGACGTGACGATTTTCAAGCGGGCGAGATGGTGGGGGTGTCGGAAGGGCCCGCGCGATAAGCGCGGTGGTGGGGGTATCGAAGCTGGGCATCGCCCGGCCGGACGAGTTGCCCGCGAGGAGAGACTAAAGGGGCGGGGAAGAAGCGAGGCGTTGCCGTGGCAGCGCGGCGATGTCGGTTGCCAGGGGGCGGAGTCTGAACGCCCACGCGTCGCTCAGCCGCACCGCCCCCCTATTTCGAGCTTCGGCTTTTACGTGTCCTTCCTTCTTCGATCCCTTCCTCCATCTTCTCTCCTTTCTCTCTCGGTCTCCATCGAGGTGTTCATTTCGTCCTTTCTCTGCTTCGTCTTTTTTTCTTTTTTTCTTTCTTTCTTTCTTTCTTTCTTCTTACCTCTCCGCTTTCTTGCTCGCTTACTTTATTTCTTCTTTCTCCCGTTCCCTCTCCCTTCCACCTTGTCAGGCCTATAATGTCCGACCAGATCGAGCGCGGATAAGACCGCGCAGGATCGTTCCTCATGCGATATCCTCGAGTATGCGCGCCGCCTCGCGACTGACTTATGGACTCCCTTAATCCCTTGTCCCCTTCGGTGTGTTTTCTCCTTCATCCCCCGTGCGGCTTTAATGCTACCTATTCCTAGACTCGCGTGGTATCTTTCCTATGTTTTTGCAGCGTAATTTTTTTAAGAGGACTACGATGTACGCAAGCTTTTATATTTTGTGCGCGACGTCTTCGAGATGGAAGAATTTGCGTTTTCTGTAACGTATGAAAAAGAAGTACAAGTGTAAAGAACTTCTGTAAAAGTTCGTAGCGAAATTTGATATCGTATCAGAAACGGTCCTTAAATTCTACTCAATTCTGCGTCGAAAATTTTTAATATGTGGCATTCAATGCGTTATTATTTTTCGTATCGTATTTTAATCGTTTGTTAAATCATTAAAATTTATTATACACACGTTCCTTATAAAAACTTTCAAATTGAAAATACTTATTGTACGCCCTTATGGAGATGATGATCACGCTCGTAAAAGTAATTTTTTTTAATAAAAGAAATGAAAAACCACTGTAGTCTCTTTATTCCTGAAATCCGCGAATCATACAGCCAAAGAGTTCATGTCGCTACGAGGCGAACGGCCATGTTAACGCTCTTGTTATGTTTCGATAGAGAGTCGCATGATTATAGTTGAGACATGCTTTTACTCAAAGCGATCGATCTGAACTTTATGCAATTTTAGCGAGTCGGAATGAAAAATTGATTATTAATTGTAAGTTCTTAACGTAATGAGTTAAATTTCACGAGACCTAAAAAATTACGATATCGATCTATTTTGAGAAAAAAAAATAGTACGAATGCTTTACGTATAACGAAGTATTCGTAACAAAACGTATTTTCTACGTTAGCAAACATTGACTGTGCTCCATACGTTAAACTTTGAGGTTAACTTCGAAGCAAACAATACGCTTGCAGAAACGAGCTATCACTGCTTCTCCGCATTTTTTCAATCAAAGATTCATAATATAAGTGGAGTCACTCCTATAAGAAGAAAATAATTTTTTTAAGTAGTTTTCCGTTCGTTCGACGACAACAAATTTATAACGTTGCCTGAGCGCCAAGGCGCGAAAAGATCGCGGATGAAGTAGAGAGTAGAAAATAGAGATAAAGAGATAGAGACAAATATACAATTAGATAAATAAATATAAAAAAAGAGAAAACACAATATTGAGAAGTATTAATTATTATATTATGCAACAGATTCTCGCAAGTATAAAGCGAATTCCTACAACGCGACTTTCAAGATCTTGCCACTACTGTTTTTATATAACTCGATTTGTTGTGTAACACAAGGCACTAAATAGTCAATTACAAGAATTCCCTGTATTTAAAAATCAAATCTTCTTTAATCGAGCATTACAGTTTTTCATCGCCGCCGACTTCTTTAGTTTGATCAATATTTTATTATTATACATGTATAATATTAATACTATGTTCCTTTAAACCAAGAAAGTACATGTGTCATCTTTTTTAAAAAAACTGTCCTATTTGATAAAACGTAGAAAACAAAAATTGGCGTGACAATAAATATTCCAAACACGGTATTTTGGATTATTCGCATTGCACGAGAAAAGATCTCGTGCAGCATAGAATTCCCAACGCGTAGCGTATTATACGATTTATACTTGGTCGCTTAGTTAACTGACATTCTACGTAAGTTAACTTAATTAACTCACATTCTAACTCTAGATTTTTAAAAGAAGCAAAAAAAGCTCAAGTGTATCACCTCGAAACTACGTCGATGATCGACATCCTCGATATCAGGCGATGCTTCCTTGTACTTCATTCTCGATCACTCTTACTTCGAACGAAGATACAGATAAACTCCTACAATATATCACTTCACTTCCCGATGCAATGACGCGCCATATTTCGCGGATCCTCTCTCGCCTACGATCGGCGACGAACTGGCAGCTTTATCATCTCAATAAGTCATCTGGGCTAACCAAAGTAACAACAAATAGAAACGTCATAGTTTGACGAATCTATTTGTTTTTCATTTCACCTAGTTTTTTTTTGTTTATCTCTATTATAGATACATTGGTCCCAGATTAAGACTTCTTACATATCGTATAACCTTTAACTTTGATTGTTTACTCATTCATCCATTTATTCTTTTATTTGTTTGTTCGTCCGTTCGATCTATTATTCATTCGTTCATCCTTCACCTTCATCCTTGATTCGGCGAAGATACTGGACGTTTGTCCAGGAGATGTCCTGCGCAATCTTCTCGGAATTGGTTTGGTACAATCTTTGACTGTCGGACTTTGGTGAGAATCCATTCTTATCTAGTCCAGCCTAAATATTTTCTATAGTTTCCTCTACGGGTGGGATGTCCGGTGCCCTCTCAATTTCATCGTTCCTCACATACGAAAGTGCAACGATTATCGCCCTAAGTATATTTTGAACTGTGCAGCTTTGTTTCTTTTAATATTGCTTTTACTTTAACTGTACTCTAACGGAGCACTCTGTACGTTCTGATTGGCTTTACTATTGCTATGTATATTATCTTTTCGTTTTACACTTTGAGTTTTGATCTCCTCTTAATTAACTAATCATAACTAGTATAATTGTTTGTGATTATAGTATAACGGTTTTGTAATCAGTGCCATTTTCTTTATAAGGTGTCTTATGCGCGAGTTCCGTGTTAACCTTTTATCTGGTATTATTCCTAGATATTTCGTCGTCGTTTTCTGTGACACAACTATTTGATTTAAGTACGCGTCGTTTTGTTCCTGTCTATTCAGTGTAAGGCATAAATTTGTACTTTGATGTGGGTTAATTGGTATTTTCTTTTTCTACATCCATTTTCATAGTAATTTTAATTTGTTTGTTAGGTTATGTGCCGTGATGGAGATGTCACCAATGTCACAGATTGAGGTATCGTCTTCGAATGATAGTAAGGAATTCTTGATTTCGTTAGAAGGGTCTGTAGTATAGATAGCGAAGAGTATTGGTCATAAATCACCTAGCTAGATCGATAGAAATTACAGAAATCAGTTACGTCGTTCATGCTTACCGAATGTCGTCCTTCCACAAGAAAAACGCGAACAAAATGTTGTACAAAATGTGTAAATATTTATAAAAAAAAATGATAATAAAGAAATATATATATACGATAATTATTTTAACTTTTATATTTTTTCCATTCCACTATACCTATAAATCACTAATATCACATAATGTTCTCCCTGATACCGAAGAATACTTGTAAGATCTCTCTCTCTCTCCCTCTCTTTCTCTTGAGAAATATTCCGCCATTTTCAGTTCAGTGGCGACCTATGCATATACACTTGTATCCAATATATAAAATCGATCAACATTAATACAATAAACATCGCGAGAACAGCACGACGCATAAACTACTAACACATCGGCTGATAAGTTTCTGGTCTGACAGACAAATAATTCCATAAATACAAAATTACTATTTTCTAGAAAACACTAACTAAAGATAGCTGTAAAAATTTCATGACGATCTGACGTTTAATTCAAAAGTTACAGCGGTAACGATGGAAAAAGAAGAATTTCATGCGCTGATAAAACATTGCTTTTTGATGGGAAAAACACCATTGAAGCGAATGCTTGGCTCGATAAGTGTTATCCGCACCAGGACACCAGGTGCACCAGGAAAATCGACGATTATCGGCTGATTTGCTGAATTTAAACGTGGTCGTACGAACATCGATGATGCGGCTCTCTCTGGTCGCCCAAAAGAGATGGTTACGTCAGAAAACATCAAAAAAGTCCACAAAATTGTTTTGGCAAATCGTAAAGCGAAGATGCGAGAGATAGCTGACGCTCTAAAAATATCAAAAAAACGTGTAGACTCTATTTTGCATTACCGGGCATTATTTTTAGACCGGGATCTTATCAGCCGATGTAATAGATATCTCCAAGCTAAAAACCTCGATCCCACGGAATTAATTGATATACAATGCGTTATAAATGGTATTTATAAAACTTCCGATGATAGTCGATTTAAAGTCGAAAAAATATCTTAAGCACTGGTCTGGTTCGACTTCTAGAGCTTCCTCCCTCGCCATGTCGAATCGAAAGGGAGGAGAAAGCGAAAGAAGAACGAGACCGAAGATCGTCGACCTGGAAGCGGTGTCCATCACCCCTCTCCATCAGCGCTTTCCACCCTGGGGCGCAGACCAACCTACAAGTCCGAAGTTCGCAGACTCGTTTACGGTGATATCGCGGCGCCCATTAATCAAGCGGCTGCGGCTTTATGCAATTATGGACGACGCGGCAAGACCGACGTCGCGCACCGAGTAAAAGGGGAAAAGGAGATGCATAAAGTCTTTAAGGAGAAGCCTAAAGTCCTGAGCACGAGCACACGAGCACGATAATGCGGGATACGAGGAGATGCGTAACGTCCTCGTTTCTTTCATTCCGCCATGACTTCGATTTCAATAATTATTATTCCGCAGCCAATTAAGCCTGACGCGGTTTTATCGGCTTCCTTCGTACGAGCCACCATCTTCACCTCTCGTTCTTCTCGCTTTGTTATATATAAACCGAATTGATAAGGGCACGCTCGCGTACAATACGAAATTCTCCTTGCTGGCTATGCCGAGCAAAGGGATGAAGGCGCCAGAAAGGGACAGAGAGAATGATTTTTCATTGGGGTTTTTTTTTATTCGATCGCAGGCAAGCAATATCGTTTCGAATCGTTCGTTTGCACCTCCGAATACGCATCCATCCTTCGATTTGTGCGATATCGCGCGCTTCGCCATGCTAACGCTTTACGTGATCGTAAAAGATAGTTTTCCAATACGACGATTAATCCGAGACATAGCAGGAACAAAAAACATTTCGTACGATAAGGGTAATTCTGAACCAGTTATTAAAAGAGAAACGTTCCTTATTTGCCGTAGGATGGCTACGATAATTGCGAAATCAATATTTATCAGGCTGTTTCTTCCGTTTTCTCATCATTTATATCTAATATCGCGCGGACATCAGCCAATGGACGTAAAAATTAAATTTTCTTTATTTGTACGCTAGTCCTTCATATATATTTCTTCTATATATTTCTTGGCTTTATCTCACTCATAAGAATAATTCAACGCGACATGTCTCGTAAATTCTGATGTCGATGTTACATCAAAATTAAAATCAAATTTAATCCTCAACTTCAAATGGACCTATTTTGAGAAAACGATATCGACAGAAATGGAGACCGCCAGGGCCGACGCATTTTTGCTAACAAGAGGAAATCTTATTTATTTCATTTCGGTAAAATCTATACTCCCAATGCGGCTGAACTTTTCATAAGGATTTTCAACAGCGACTAAATTTTAGAATTCTGCATACTTTCGATAGCTTTCTTTGATTTAATTTAAAAATATTTAAAAAAACGACATTGTTGTAGACACGGAAGTGAAAAGTGCGAGATGCGATAGTAGGGATAAAGTACACTTCGTAAACGGTACAACGAGAAGAATTCGATAAAACGAAATCGTCCATTACTTAACGATCAACCAATATCAATTTGCCGAGTTTACTAGTTCATCGCTGGTAATACGACGATCCATAAAGAGTCACTTATGCGTACTTGTACCCCCGGGATAACTTCAAAATCTAAGGCGTAATTATTAAAATACGACATTGCGAGCCATTTAAATTCTCGATGAAAGAAGCCATCCTGACGGCACTTGGAGAGTTTCGAGGAAAATTCCAAAACGCGATTACCATCTTCTCTAAAAATATAAACGTCGAAACGATTGATGAAGCGAGATTACGCTCACTTAAACGGGAAACATCAGGCAACGCTATGGACCAATCGTGACCAAACTTTTTACGGACAGGTAAAAGCGATTCAACGAATTGGCGAGAAATGAAAAGGCGAGTACGACACGAGTAAATAAGTGGTTCCCTTTCAATAGGGCGAGTCAGAAGAGAGAGAAAGAGATTTCATGGCAGCGCTGCTGACGAAGAGCGCAACTATAGAGTAGAAACGTGTCATCTGCAAAAAGGTCATTACCGGGGCATTTAGGAAGCTATATTCCCTCCTGGAGGGTCGTTCGATCTCCCACTGGAAAAGCGGGAAACGAGAACAGCAGGTAGGAACTCCTGCGAGTCGATTGTTATCGATATTACCGGAAGTTTGAAGAAAGCTGGAGCATGATCCTACTTCTTCTCTCCCATTCTGCTTTTCTCTTTCGTCAATATTATCGCGTCGGCCTTCTCGCGCTTGTTTCCATTGTTTTTCATTGGTCCTTGGTAAGTAATACGCGACTTTTCCATTCTGGAAATGACCGCGGAGATGACGGTCGAAAAGTGAAAGCTCCGACAAAACGTTTAATTGCATAGCGGAGCGAAACGCGAGATCTTTTTAGGCGCTGTTAAAATAAAAAGTTGCTTCCTTAGATCGTGATTGTACAAATTTAGAAATTAAAATTTTGAACTCAAATGTCGTATATGCGTTCGTGAGAGAAGAATGTCATAGGAGTAAAAGGATGTTATAATTTGGTAGAATCAATGCGTTCTTTGGAACGAGCAAGTTTTTGGCAACAGGACAAAGTGTAAATGTTCCCGCGGCAAGTTCGTTTTTTCCTGAAGTAAATACGATAAGACAATTTTAATAACCGTAATGGAAATTGATCAATGATCGATCTTATAGTCGCTTAAGATAAACGTCTAATTAATTTTATCAATATTTGTGTTGCACACGTTTTATATTTCTTTTCATGGACCTACAGCAATTTTTATACAATCTAATCGCTTACTATGTCCCTAAAAATGAATAATTATTTCAAACGGTCTTTTTATCTAGAAAATGTTTAGATTTGTAAAGAGTCTCTTTACAAGTTCTCCTTATTGGTTAAATAAACGTGCAAGTAAAATTTATTTATAAAAGTTTCATCGATAAATGCGATGCGAATATTTATTTCAAAGTACAGATTGTAAAGCGAGAAAAGACACGCCGAATATCGAGTTACGAGATTTTAAGAAGTTCTACGTTTTGAAGGCACAAGACAGTTTCGTTCGCGTCACCTTTGACCCTGTAAGTCAGATTCAATTGGAATGCCCATCTGGTGCGAAGAGTAGACGGTCCATTTAACGCGGTACATTACGCGAAAACGTACTTTCATTACAACTAGAAAGCTACATTAAACCTAGAAGATAACGATTTAAGTAGCGATGATTCGTTTGAACCGTTTACCGCGCCAAGAGATACAACTACTTAGTTACCTATCTTCTCGACAATTGACGTATTTACGTCTACGGTTCTTAAAAGTCACGAACGCGCGGTTTCTACTGCTCGGCCGTCCGGTCGATCGCTCGATGATTCTCGGCCATTTTGAACGATTTCGTCGATAATGTCGGACGAGTGCGCCAGCGAGAACCATTTAGGATTATCTTTTTTTTCGTATCACAGAATAGGTAATTAAATCTTATAAACGATCCTTCTTTCTTTCTTTCTTTCTTTCTTTCCTTTCTCATTCGCTTATCTAATCGATTGTTGATTTATTCCGAGATTGTTTACGTCATTGTTAACTAAATTATCCGATAAATATTCAGCACGAATTTATCACGAAGGACGCCGGTTCTCGAATGAAAGTTCGGTCCGAGTGACGTCCACTCACGGTTGTTTCTCTTCCGTATCGTCGAACGAATAATTAAATCTTACAAACGGTCTCCTTCCTTTCTTTCGTTTCTCGTTTACTTGCTAACTCGATAATTGATTTATTCCGAGATTGCCTACGTCATTGTTAAATAAATCGCCCACTAAATATTCGGCACGGATTTACCACGAAGCCTTTCCAAAGTGGCTCTCGCCATTACATCAGAATTACAACAGGACCCGTGATCTTCTTTCGCAAACAATTTAGATAATCGATTTCTGCCGTTAGCATCGAGCCAAGAAGAACCACTTAAAATTGCTCCTACGAATTTCGCAGCGTGGTCGAAGAGATAAATCCGCTTACGCGTCCCGAACGGTGAAAACTATTTGGGACCATCTTCTTCCCTGTACATCGAAAAGGAATACGTCTCCGAAGACGTTCGAAGGTGGGATCGATCTCGGCAGGTCGAGCGAGGTTTAACGAGAACCGAGTATTATAAGAGGGCGCCATGATAAGGACCAGCTTTTTTCCCTTTTGCTTTTCTCGCGACTTCGTCTCGTCTCGTCTGGACTTGACCAGGCACGTTTTACGTCCTACCAGTCAGACTAAAAGGGTATCCGTCTACCTGGACGTTGGAAGCCGTCCTCCTAGGAATCCTCGAACGTCGTTTCGTAGCGATATGCGCTTGGACGATGACGAAGCGACCAGATGAAAGGAGAAGACTATCGGTAGAGAGACGTGGAAGGGCTTCCCGATTACACTCCGACCCAACGACGATATCCCTTCTAACGCTCATGGGGTCCATCCTTCCCCCCTCCCGCCCCTCTCGCTGTCCCTCTTTCTCTCCACCATCGAACAGGATCACGGTGTAATGGAGCTGTTTTCGCCGTGCCGCCCGGGAGATTTGTACTTTATCCGGACACGATCTCGGCTACCAATTATCATCGCGATACGATCTCTCGACGCCGCCCGCGCTCTTTCACCGGAGTTCGTGATCGTACGAGTGCTTCTTCGGCTTTATTTTCCGGATGTGGCGCGACCGTTCACATCGACGATTCGCTGGCGAGACGATGTCGTTCTCGTGTACTCGACCTGGCCTCCGAGCGATCCTTCGGCAAGATTCTTACGTGCGAATCGAGCAAGACGACTCGACAGTTTGACTCGAGTAAGAGGATTTTGACTTTCTAGGTTAACTCGAAGGTAAGACGCGTTTTGACGAGGTATATGCAATTCTCTTTTACCGTGTGTATCGTATAATGAATCTTCGCGTTTGATGTCCTTTTTTATGATTTCACGGGTCGTTGAATCAACGTCGATAGATGATAGATAAAACTAGTCCTATTAGTAGTCGTCTAGCAGTCGTTGTCGTTAGAATGTCCATCGTAGACGCGTATCGCGCGAACTAAAGTGTCGTTATCGTGTTCGAGACTCTCACGCTGCTGCTTCGTCACCGCGGTACTACTTATCGAAATATTTCGCTTGAAATATGTCAACGATCTTAAATACTACAAGTGCTTGCTCGAAATTATTATAATTAATTATTTCTTACTGCGACGCGTAAGCTGTGAGATAATGATTAATTTCCAACTCCGTTACGCCAACGTAGTTATGGTAACTCTAAGCAGTGGGCTCTTAGTGGGCTCTTCCTAATGGCCAATAGCCATTGGATTATTAATTGAATTAATAGCCAATTTCACTGTAGGGAAGAAATCGAAAGTTTCGACAAATTCAAATTATGGACAAAGATTCTATTTGAGTCTTCGTCTCGACCTCCTTTGAACATTTACGTTTGATCGATCTCGAGTAGCGCAACTTACAAGACCAGACTCTAAATCAGAGACACCTTGAACGTGTATTTTCGCGATCGACAAGGCACGTGGAATGATGGAGCATATGACGTATCGCTCTCACTCTGAGATAGGCGCCATTGAGATGTTAACCTTTTCTCGTTAAAGGTGACAATAGTCACTCGTTACGTTTCACATTTGTTCAAATCTCTGGCCGGGAATACGAGCGTACCTCGCTATCTCTGATATACGAACCTCTTGGTGTTAGAACGAACAGGACTGGAGGAATAATAGCTCTGCCCAGCAATGGCGAACCGGCGGTCAGTGCACGAAACAGTTCGTAATTTAACTACTCGCATCGTCGATAATTCGCGATTTTCCGAGGGGGGAAGATTGAATTTTGCTCGTAATTTCGTTCCCGTCGTCGATGACGCTTCGTAGATCGCAAACAATCATAACGAAAAGAAAGAAAACATGAACGTCGAAACGTAGGGATGATGGACATACGGGAAAGGAAAACGAAAAGCCATGCAAGCGATCGAGCAGAGAACAAAACGAGAAAAGGCATCGAAAAGGCATTTTTCCTACATTCGCGTCGTCTCTCTTGTCTTGTCGCTAGCTTCGACGTTTCGTCGACCATTTTGGCCCTCCTCTCGCCCTCCTACCCCCTTCCCCACTCTTTCTCTCGTGGAATGCGCGTTTCGTTGGTGGTCGAAAGGCAGAGGAAAGGGAACGTAGAAATGGAAAAGAAGAAATACCAGGATACGTCGTGGAAGGTGACGAAGAAGGAAGGAAGGAAGGATGTGCACGACAATGACGACACTAAATGAAGAAAGCAAGAAGCCACGACTGTAGTACATGGGTGAATATCGCGGTAACAAAGTGAGGGAGAGAGAGAGAGAGGGGGGAGAGAGTGGGGGAGAGAGAGAGGACTACAACAAGGGACACGAGAAAAGCAAGAAAAGAAGCAAAGGAAGCGAGAGTAGACGCTGGTACCATCGAAAAGCAAAGCGTGGAAGGGGCCCATGGAAGGCGTTCGAGAAGGCGGAGGAAAGGCAGGAGGAGCAGAAGAGAAACAGCAAAAGGAGGAGGAGGAGGAGAATTTCAGCGTGGCAGAATCTCCTCCCGCGAGCGAGGAGTCTCGACGACGCCAGGACGAAATTATCTCCCTCGACAAGCGAGCAACTGCTTCCAGGAAAAGGCGACCCTCTTCGGCCTCTTCGGTCGGCAACGTAGCGCGCATTAGGCCCCGTCGAGCCGGTTTTGTTTTTCCCCAGGTTCGCGTTCTCCTTTTGCCACTTCTCATGGCGCGCTGACCAGCATCGCCGCCGTCGCGTCCTCGAACTTGTCACCGTATCCTTTGTGGATTCGTTCGCATTCCACCTCTCCTCCCTCCTCGTCAGCCCTCTCTCTCTCTCTGTCTCTGTCTCCCGATGCCCCGCTCACCAATTAAAACCGAAAGAAACTCTTTGGCTTCATGCGCGATCTTGGCTCTCCCCTATTAGCTGACTCGAAGTTATTGTCCCGCGGGAGACCAACTTTTACCGCGACTATTTCGACGTTTTCTCTGGGCAGATAACGTCGTCCAATAACGGAGACCACGAGTCTATCCGATCCAAGCGTTCGTCCGATTCGACCATTCGATCGTTAGCTCGATCGTGAGTGCCATGGGAAGTCCTCGAGAGCAGAGATCGTCGCGTCGATCGGCCGTCGCATTCCTCGACAGTCGTTCGTATATTGTTTTCGAGGATGACGACATCAGTGGCTAGAGTTAGTGGCTAGGTTTACCCTGATCATGGACGACATGCTCTCGTCGTCCTGACGAAACTCTCCTAGATTTTGGAAACATTCGATTTGTACTTCCTCGCTCGAAAATACTGGTTCAAGTGCTTCTAGAAATTGAATGTTGAAACGATTGGCGTTCTTTAGGGGACTCCTTCCTGCTTAGTTGTCTACGATATTTGCATGCGACTCGATTCGGTGGAATCCACATTGAGAACGATTTTCGTTCAAGAGTCCGCCGAAGATAATAAATATCGTTTCGATCGTTTC
This sequence comes from Liostenogaster flavolineata, assembly GCA_025433975.1. Taxonomy (NCBI): domain Eukaryota; kingdom Metazoa; phylum Arthropoda; class Insecta; order Hymenoptera; family Vespidae; genus Liostenogaster; species Liostenogaster flavolineata. Next base: position 1,613,245 of record JAITYT010000616.1, on the reverse strand, counting down.
TTTATCTACGCCCGGCTTTGCAATCGCGCACCTCTCAGCCGTTCTTCTTGGAATCCCAGCTAGATCCTTTCGAATTCGCGGTCGCAACCGACTGCCAGTCCGCTCGATGATAATTGGATCCTGGATCCTTCCACGCCGAGAGGTATGAGAATACGAGGGAGAGTAGAGGATCGACGGTGGAAGATAAAAGTGTTCCTCCGATGTCGTTCCTCCGGTCCGATTGGCGATGCATACGTCCAACTTTTCCCTTTCTTTCGAATGAGAAGCACGGAGGAGGTCGCAGAACGCGTACGAATTTTTTATTCGGTCGGCTTCCGACTGGCTGCTCGTCCCTTCTCCTCTCTATGTTTCCTCGATGTTAAATCAAGGATTGATAAATAGGCGGGCCAAGCGCGATCGGCTAAAAGCACGAGTTCGTCATATTTTCACGATCCTTTCTTCGTAAAAAATCTCGATTCCTTCGAGCATCCTACGGTCTAAGAGCAACAAAAGACAGCCGTTTTTTCCCCATCAAGATACCACGTAATATTAGTCTCCAAGTACAGATGGTTCAATGGTATAAAGTCAAATGAAAAAATATATTACTGACAAAGCGATAACTCGAATTTTACTTGCCGTGAAAGGAACAGGTCCGAAACCAGCGACTGATATCATTGAACGGCAAAAAATATTGATCACTAATTAACTCATAAGTTACTAATAAGTAGAATAATAAATAATTGATTATATTTCTAAAGGAAATATGATCGATTCCGCGCACTTAAGTAACTCGTTATGATGATGTGATTCAAATTAGTTCGACATTTTTTTTAATAAAACATTCATCATTCTATCGATCTCCTTCGGTTTCTGCTTTGTAGAGTTAATCGATTTGACAAGCGAGCGGCTTCTACATCATTTGAGTTTCTAATTATTCAAAAAGAAAGAAACGGGTTAAAAACGAAGGCTAATGTATCTTTCTTCCATGACAGGTATAGTCCTCGATTCGTGTTTCGTTGGATCGTTACGTACTTACCGTGCAACGTAATCACCGTCACGGTTGCCTTTAGGAAGCGCTTTTCCGCTGTACGCTTCTTCGTTGCTCCTCTCTCGCGTTGCTGTCTCGTCGGGCCGATATCGGCGTTAATTAGAGTCGATCGATTGCCCAAAAGCGCAGTAATGCCTTCATTATCTCGGCGGGACGTTCGGATAAAATATGGCCGGCGCAACTCGCTGTTAAGTAAGGGTAGAGATAGGCGTGGCGCCGATCAGAAAATTGGAGGGTGCAGCACGACGAGGGGTGGACGCCCTTCCTCGTGTCCAACAGCTCTCTATCTCTCTCTTCTCTTCCCTTCAACGCTACTGTCCTTCTTTCCGGTTTCTGACGTACGTTCCAGGAACGCCTGAGACCTGACTGAAGAAATCACTCCTTACGTAAATCGATCGTGCTTGATCGATCGACCGTTCGTGTCTACGTACGAATGAATGTTAATTTAAATGAACGTTCCTCGCGTATACGGACTTATCGCCGATATGAATGCGTACGTTGACGCATGAGTATGTTGTAGCGGAGATGGCGAGAAGGCGTCTTTTTGTTTCCCTTTTTCGTTCGCGCGTTCTCGCTTCGATCGGGCGCGATAAAAAAATTGAAAGATCAGCGTGGACTTGGCGCTTTGTGTTCATAGATGCACGAAGTGTCTCGCGACGCGTATTTGTTACGAAATACGTGATTTATGAGTAAAATTGGTGACACTCGAGTAGGTATTTCAATTTTACACGATTAAAACGTTTAACAGCTTCACGGTCTGCAAAAACTCGAAGCGATCCCACGTTCGTACATGAAAAATTCAAGTTTCCATTTACCAAAGTTCTACCCAAATACTACTCGTCGTAACGCCAAAGATCGCGAAGTTTTCGGACCGCTTCTGAGTCCTGGGTTTCTTCGAAATCTCCAGGTTCGAGACGGAAATTGCCGAGGAATCCCTTTCTCTAATCTAATCGAGAAGCTGGTTGGCGTTTTTCTCGCTTCTCGGAAACGCGAGAGCTGGTCGTCGATGTGCGGGCGTCCAACGAACGAATCGCGCGCGTGCATGGCGCCCGGACTCACTCATACACGCGTACGGAGAGACGCTCAGGATCGAACGAGGATCCCGGAATGGTCCTGTGGGCGAACGAGTCACAGGATCGCGAAGGGGAAGTAGGAGAGGGAGATAAGAGAGAGAGAGAGAGAGAGAGAGAGAGAGAGAGAGAGAGTGCGAAGACGAGATGCGAGACGAAAGAAACTCGAGGAGAGAAAGCGAGAGAACAAAGCAAGAAATGAGCAAAATCGAAGGGAACGCGTCGAACTCGCAGATCCGTAAGAATGTAAATATGATACGTGTGTCATAGACGAGCCGTATATCGCCTCTTGGATCGTCATTTTTTTATTGGATTCGATGTTATGATGTTTTTTTACCTCCTTTCTCACATCTCTTTTTTCTTGCATTATTTGTCGATACGATGTTTAACGCGAGATAATTCGCGAGGGTTAAACTGAAATTTACTATAAGTATATTTCTTATATAATAGATATATAATATAATTATATATAAGTATATTACTTACTTTGTCGGTAAGTATACTTCGATAGCCAAAGATTCATTTTTAAATGACTGTCGTTCGTTACGTCTTGAATTTGCACGACTTTCTTGATTTTTCACTGACGAATATGAGGAAGATCAGTAGAAAACGTTATTAAAAATAAATATCAACAAGCATCACTGAAACTTTGCAATAAAACGTGAAAAGTGTGCGAGATAAAAAAACAAGTTTTTTGCTGCCCTATCGATTCGATTACAAATACAATATAGACAACTATAGATTTCTCCTAACCTGTCACCTGAAAATCGATAGATCTCGAAATAGACGCGAAGGCATGGACGAGAAGCAGGATGAAATTTAATGGAATCGCAGTTATCTTCGCGTTGCGAGAATCTTTAATTTCGATTTTCTCGAGAGTGGATTCCCGTCATCTATCGAGATAAGAGATTCGACGAATACGACTGACACGTAAGTACTTACAAACGCAAAATATTGCACAATGTGTGCGAAGGAGGCGAAAAAGAGGCGAGGAGAAAAGAATAGCAAAAAAAGAGGAAGAGGAGAAAGAAGAAGAGAAATAGACGGACAAGAAGAAGGCGGAGACGACGAGGTGGCGAACGGACGAGGTGCGGCCACGAGAGTGGGCCCACGATCGAAGGGTCCTCGACGTTAACTTACATCCCGATGCCTTCGGCCACGTGAAATATCGCGAACACAGAGTACCGGACTAAGCGAGTTCCGCGCAAGATTGTACGATCTAATTTGTTGCGCTTTGAGCTTATTTATGGCCAATCCTCGTACGAAAGTTCTCTCGCTCCTCGCGACTCGATCTTCTCTCGCGATTCTTCTTCTGCTATCCGCTCCCTTTCTCCGTTTTCTTCTTGCCCTCTCTTGCATTCCTTTTCTTTACGTCGTACAAGCTCCTTCCATTCTACCAAAAGGCGACGTGCCATCTTTCAATCGTATCATTCGCGAGTGATCGAATTTTTCGAAGATACGGTGACTACTCCTTCGCCGTAATTCGAGATCGCTGCATCTATTTTCTTTTTTCACCGATTAGGAAATCCTTATGCACGATTTTCCTCTTTTGAGACCAGAACGATTTGATATAGGTAAATACCGTAAATGTAATGGCCTAAAAATATCCAACGTTATTTCTTTCGGAGGAGCAAAAATATCACGACGTAGAAAATATTTTTCTGAAAGCGATATCTCTCGAGACTCCAAAAGTATCGTTGTTTTTTAAACAGAGTCGTGCCTCCCATTATAAAGAATAAATAGGCACACTTAATTACTGATATTATGAATTAATCACGCAAACGTTATTATTTCATTGTCCACGTATCTAGCTCCGCGTAGTTTTAAATCTTTCGTACTCGAGATTAGACGAATATAATTCTCATATATACATCGTTGGATTAATCTTGATCTCGACTATTACGGCATTCTATTTCTATTTATAAAAATGATAATGCGAGAGAGAGAGAGAGAGAGATTTTGGAATCTCGAAATACGTTGCGTTCAAACAACTTTATTCCTTGGCATAATATCTACCCCTTTGAGAGAAATCGATTAGGATTTATTTCCCTCTGATATTTTTGTCTATCGTAAAAGAATAACGGATATATAAGGTGATCCATTCTACTATTTATTTCTACTCACTCTGTCGTAAAAATTCCCTTGAACGTATGTATCTTACGACGATCGTCGAACACGTTTTATGATACATTCCTAAACGTCGTTTTAACGAGCACTATCCGTGTTTTCAATAAACGTCGTTCTAACGAGCTTCTTCTCCATAAATCAAGGAAACAATACAATAAATATCTCGAGAAATATTTTCATACGTCAGCACGTTTATTCGGCATAAAGAAGAATGAATTCCTGCATTCCCTCGAAACATTGTCCCGAAACATTTTTTAAGATAATTTTCGAGCACATCGTGCTTTTAATGCGAAGTATCGACTTTTACTCCTTTCCATTTTTATATTCTCGATTCATATCGAAGTAAGGAAAGCTATCGTTGCACCAGAGGCGTATAATAATTTTTCCTCGTGTAAAATCTTTTCAATTAAGTTTTTAAGACCGCGCCAGAGGCACAGCCGTGTATAATAAATAAGACACGTATTTAGCAAGGATAACGCAAACGAAAAGTAAACGGATCGCGTGTCGAATGAAAAGCAACAAGCCAGAACTGATTAAGAAGTGTTCGTGCCGCGTTTACTTATTTATGGTACGGTTGGCGCGGACGTTAATCTGCTTTTTAATCGAGTTCGAGGAGATTTTAAGTCGCGTGGCGTCTATCGGCCGCCATTACGTTCGTCCTTTCTTCGACAATCGTAACTATGTTAAATTAGGAACCTTTACCGACTCCTTACCTTACCGTTCGTCAAGCTTATAAGCCGACCGGTCAATCGTATCATATCCGGTGCTCTAATCGCCCGTACGGACCTATGAAATATCGTTTCACTTTGCCTTCTCTGTCTCAGACAGATGCTGCGTGACTTTGCTCATGTCGGAGCCCAAGCAGCCATATTTAACGTTTAAACCACGATCGTATCGCCGTCGGTGCTAATCAGATACCTGCGTTGATTCCTTATTGTTCGTTCTACTCGACGATATGCGAATCGTTATCGTATAAAGGAAAGAAGAAACGATTTCTGTAGTTCTCGAAGGTCAAACGACTGTTTTGTTCAAAAGCACTCGATAAAAAAATTAAGATGCTCTGCTGCCTGGCACTAAAGACCCACCATCGCATACGGCTCTCCGATCTGGTACAACGTTTCGGTCTCCTTAATGGAGAAAATAAGAATCTTCGAGAAGAAGCGCATTAGGGTGTGGTTAAGCACATACCGAACGGAAGCCTCGGGTTGTAAAAAATGCGTCAAAAATAAAAGAATATTTGATTCGGGGAACATACACCGAATCAATTGCCAGATACTTAAATTGATAAGGGACCACTTTGCACAAGCATCGTGAATTACCGAAAATTGGGTTGTTTGGAAAGTCTCAGCCGGTTTCCGACAGATTGCTCTGATCACTGTTCTTTATGTTTATAAATATAAAAAATGTAAATATAAAGTATTTATTTAAATTTATGAATACTTTGTATTTATAATATCTTTTATTGCCGAAGACTTTCCAAACAATCCAAGAATTGTTTATACGTTCCTTTATTTATACGTAACTGACCTAACGTTCCATCAAAAAAGAAAAGAATTTAAATCTCGATCGATCTCGTTTGCACCTATTCGCTTGTTTTCACACAAAGAGTAAAACTTGTGGTATTTTGCCAATCCCGCAATCTCAATGATGATCTTCTTCTTTACTTTCTCGTAGAAATCTTCTAGGAGAACGTATGGAAATGCCATCGTTCTCACACATTGTTACGTAATTTAACCTTAATCGTGTTTATAAGTATAATCTATATTACGTAAATCAATTCTTTTGCGATAGCAGATAAAGGTTAAATTACGCGAAACAACGAAATACCAGGCAAGTTATTATTAGTTCGAAAGCACAAAAATTCGCAATCTCTTTCTCCTGAATTTTCCAACTTTCTAACTCGTATCTCTAGCTCTAGATGCCACGGCGTACCAAACAACCAACACCATGGTGGAAGATTCGCATTGTCTTGCCTACAACCTGCTGAACTTTGTTATTGCGCTTTTGACTGTTACGTTGCGAGGGTAATGCACTTTACTATGAGATGAATTTATCACGGTAGCGCACGGATTCGCTATGAAAACGATACGGAATAGAGGAATATGCATGCTTTTTCTTATAATTCCAACAATTATTACTATTATTGTATGTTCATACGCATCGTTCTTAAATATTCGTTGATCAAATTCTACGGAAGGTAGATAGAGTCAATGTGAAGGAATAATATATCAATCACGATTTGTTGACTGGAAGACACGCTTTAAAAATTATAATCTTTTATATCGAAATGTAGCTATGTATCTTTTGAAAGAGATAAAACTATGAGAGTAGAAACCTAATGGATAAACTTCGAACAAAAATAGTTTTTATTACATATATACCACGTAATGTTTATGAGAATCATAGTGCAGCTGTATCGACGTTTGTTTCTTTTTAAATCTTGATTATTGTTTTCCTTCTTCTCAATTATTCGCACTGACTTCGTTCGCCTCCTATTCACTGATCGACTTCTTTGTATCTTACGTAATTATTGTATATCATTTTGTATAATATATATTATTTATTCTTCTTTCTTCGCTGATAATATCAATTGCAATTCAGGAGAAAACAGCCGGAGAACAGCAGGAGAAATTAGCCGACGGAAAGATCGACGAGTTGTGACGTTGAAAGTTCCGAAATCAGCGCGAAATGAAAGAGACACTGAACATTGTGAACATCTCATGGAACACTGTGTCTTTTTGTATATTATGAATATCGTGAAATTATAATAGCGCAATAACTTGCTAATTTTCATTACGTTTTGCAATGAAATAAAGCTTCGAAAATATTCGGGGTATAAAACATGGCGAAAGGAGAACGCAATTATTCGTTCTACGTACCTGTCATCTGCGGACGATATTTCACTGTTCTTTCAAAACGATACAAAACAGATACGTATATACATGTACACACAGATATATACCTGCCTGGTTTCCTTTCAGCTTTTCTAATTTGATTTATGGAACGAATAGATGGGCAATATGCTGTTGCAAAAGTGAGCGCAAATAAATCTTGACGGAAGATAGCAAAAAAGGTCTAAAAATATACGAACTTCGTTATGAGAAATTAGGTCAAATTTTTATTTACTCAACAACAATATTTGCATCAACTTTAATTCTTCTTTTGTTGATTATTTTCTTAAATTACAAGGGAGTTAAACTGGAATATAAATGGCTTCAAACTTTGATATCTCGATGATGCCTGATTTCAAAAGTTTCATGCTTTTACTGTTTTGACAATGAGAATAAAAACTAATTAAAAATCAACGTAGAAGATCGTATCATTAGACCGAAAGAAGATTACTTTAATACAGTAGAACAGAAAGCGACGTACCTCGAAATCACGACGAGAAAATACGAATTCGATCTTGTCGGATGCGCGACAAATCGTCGTATAAATCGTATATCATGTATAAATTTTATGTAAAATATTGTGTATAAATAAATCGTTAAATTAACGCGTCATCGATGCAATGTCGATAAAAATCGTTCAAATAGACCAATCGAAACGATAACTCGAAATCACGACGAGCGACTAGGAGTTCGATCTTTCATCGAAATCGACCTCATCGGAGTGATCGAATGGACAAATCGTCGTATAAATCGTATATTAGTTACGCAGTGGAATCGTTATCGTTAATTAATTCTCGTTAAATTAATCGAGCGTCCATCGGATAATGCGAGAATCTTGGTCGGTCGAGCGATTGTCGCTAAGCTCGACCAGTTTGGCCTGCGCGCGAATTAAAGTCAATTACTCCGGCGTCAGTCCGAAACGTGCGTTTTCGCGTTCGTGCCAGTGACACGAATACGCGTCGTCGCGCATCTTCGTTCGTGACGCGCTATCGTCCACCGATAAAAAGCAAATTCGCGATCGTAAAACGTACGAATGCCGAGCGTCCAGCGCATCCAAGCATCGATGCGGGCCAACGATGCCAACTGCCCCGTCGTTGACTCGAACGACCGCGCGATACCGCGGATCAGCAGCTTCCGCGCTCTTATCGTTGGCGAACGTTATTGCCATGACTTGTCCTCGAATATCAAAGGGCGTAAATGATGCATCGTTCCGTTTACGTCGCGATAAAACCTTCGCCGATGAAAACCTAGGGAGACCGAGTACGAGCGCGACTTTGTACGCGTCTACGCGAGTTCCGCGTGTTTCTCGCATGGCAACCGCGAATCGAGTTTATGTCTCTCGTCTTGGGATTTTACCGGCTGATGTTCCTGAGTAATTCGTTCCAGCAGCTCGGGGCGAGTTGTTGCGGAACTCGCTTGTAAAAAATTGTTCACGCTATTTACATTTGAACGGATTTTAGCGGTAGGTTTAAACTCTTTGCTCGTAACAATGGTTCCTTAACATTAACCTCTTTCATTACCTTAAACCTTAACATTAACCTTCTATGTATTAGGGCTGTCGGAAAGTTCTGTCGTTTTGAATTAAAAGAAACTAATTCATTGTAGATAGATTAATTAATATTTACTGGACATTGTCATTTTCGTGTATATAAGTAGAACTGCAATGGTCGAAAAAGGCAATGTTTAATTTGAGACGACATTATGTGACGAAATTTTCCGGTAGACCTAACCATGGTTAACCCCTTTCCGTACTTAACCCCTTAACCTACAACTACGGGCATAGCCCGTGGTACGATGATCGGGCCAAATGCAAATATTTTCGTTTTTATAAACGTTATAAACGTTTTCGGCTCAAAATTCTCCAACGTAAATTCTAGGTTAAGGGGTTGACTCGTGATGAAGATTTTGGTCCAAAGGTGAATATCAGGAGCCAGGCTCGAGGACAGAAAATCGGGTGCGGAAAAAATTGTTCCGATAACGAAGCTGCTGATAGTAATGATTGATTTCGACCCTTCAACCCGAACCGACTTCGGTCTAGTTTGTTTACTGCGCGTTGACCCCTATCGTTTGGCCCCGGACTTCGTCGAGCTAAATGGTAATGCGTCATTCTAACACAAAAAGTTGACATCCACTTGCATCGTTCGTTGTTTCGTTACGCGTTAGGGCCGATGATGCGCATCGAACGTCGATCGAGATGCGACGACAACGGGAAAGCGAAGACAGTGACGCGCGTGAAACGAGAAAATTCGCGAATCTTTACATCGCGTTCGGGACTTCAGGATCTTGTAAACAGATGGTAAAATACACGAAGTGGAACGACTTGGCGCAAATTAATCTCCTTTCGATCTCGATCTAATGGATCGTTTCGTCCGGTACCTGCAGGATTTATAGCCGACTTCGCGAGTCTCTTTCTCTCTCTGTCTTCTTCTCTAGCTGGCTACGGTACAAATCTCACTGGTACGAACGGCATAACGCGCTCGACCATACGTCATCGGCCAAATAAAAAACGTCAGATAGCACGGAACGACGAACGAAACGCGAAACGAATTTAAGGCTCTCTCCTTCTTCCGACATGATCAGACGAATGGATTCGCGCTTCGTGCAGCGCGACGTCCTTCTTATCAGCCTCGCTTTGTTTTGGGTCCATCTTGGAATCACCAAATTGACGATACCGCGTAATGAGTTAAAATGAATTTTTACGGTTACCAGTAATTAAAGGGGGAGACAATGTCATTTTATTTTCCCCGTTTTTCTTCCTCTTTCGATCGGTTATGACGAATCGAAAGAGATTCTCTTCTTAAGTGACTTAGAGTAAGAGTCGTTTCCAGCTTCATCGCGTTGTATTTTTCTTGACACTTTTCTTTCGTGTGTTATTCGAGCATCATCGATTGCTATCGCAGGCTGCACTCTGCAGACATTGTTCTGCCATAAAGATTCCACAAAGCATATGAAAGTCGATATGGAGTCATACAACGAATAGTGCAACGACCAATACGTTACACCAATCACGGACAAGTATACCTAGATCTCCTTTTACACGCTATTTTTTACACGATTTCTCTTGACACGTTGATCAAAATTACACGATTAATTTAGCGCGTCGAAGCAATACGGAACAAAATTACATAATATTCTTCTCCATTTTGTCGAACATATTATTACCTTTCTTTATCTATTTGTAGAATAAAAAAGGTTCGACGACTGCGTCTCTGTTCAATATTTTCCTGAAAGTTTGTATCCATTCCTTAGGACTCTACGCACGGCCTTTTCTTACGCGATGTAAATAAACCGTGTTCCACCGTGCAGAAAAAGATCCAGGTGTACCGAGTTCACTCGGAAGTTTTCATCGACTATCTTAAACGTGCGATACTGCCCGTTCGTTCCTCGGGCCGTATCGAATCGCTTCGATCACCACCTAGCGCGAATCGGAGGCCGTCGATTGCGTTGCGTAACTGGTATCAGGCACCTCTCGACGAATCGACTTTACCGGTGTCGAAGATCCGTATCGACTTGGTGGCAACTAGTAACCGAAATCTGGATGCCGATCGTTCGACGACAACGACGTTCAGAATGCCGAAACACGAGGACAACGACGACGTCGTTGGCGACTCCGCCGGCTAGGAACCGACCAACCTGCGCCAGTATAAATGACGCCGGACCACGGACGGAACGAGTTAATGCGCTGGTAATCCGGCAGATAACAGCGGTCGATGGAGTTCCCGTGGACGAAACGAGGATGAAAGCACTCACCGAGAGGAGATCTTCGCCAGGGAAGGTTGGCCGCTGCGATGGAACTATGCGCGAGAGTGACAGAGACAGAGCGAGAAGAGAAGGAGAAGGGTGAAACGAGCTCCATTTCGATTTTCATGTCGATGTCTTCAGAGGAACGGATCCGACGGCTAGAGACAACAAGAGAGGAGAGAGAGAGGAGAGAGAGAGGATCATCGGGATTGAGGGAGTCTGACGGTCGCGACTAGGAGGTGCGAGAGGAGGGGGAGAGGCGAAGAATCTCCGTTGACTTCTCTGCGACGGGAAGAACGTAACGGTGACCCGAAGGCGATAAGGGCCACCCGTTGGCGCCAGGACGATACCAGGAATGTCAGATTTCCTACGAATTCCAAGTGGATCGAAGGTGGCCGGACCATCGAAGGATTTCCGAGTCTCGAGCGCGTCACCCAGCGAGACGGACGCTCGTGTTGTCGTGAAACTTTGTCATCGACTCGCGTATAATTAACGAGATTATTATGATTTCTTTGGTAGTGGGGAGAAAAATTAGCACGAGGAGAGACTAAATTGCAGTAGCTAACAACTTTTGCGTAGTTGTTTCGGATGGAAATCGTAAGAAGTCTCGAATGGAATCGAAGAGCGTGAGTGTGAGCTTTCAACTGGTAGATTCAAAATTGTACCACATGTTAACATAGGATCCGAAATCGTAATTTCGACTACCTATGAACATGTGTTTTATGCGTTGTTTTTTACTCTCAATTTATAAATAGTCGATTCGTAACCCTGCCGAGCATCAGAAATTGCTGTAGGTGCGCAAAGACGCTCTATTGGAATGATTAAAGAGAACAATTTAAAGACGTTGGTGTCCTGTGAGTTCAACGCGCTCGTCGTTCGATTTAAAATTGATATCACGATATTTCTTAGGATGGGTCGTAATATTATTTAGACACCAACCGACGGACAAACGCTGCAACGTGTAACTGACTTTCCGCAAGAAACATTCCGTCGGCCTCCGTCGCGATTTTATATTCACTAATGCTGCTTCCAAATATAATTTGGAATTAAATTTTCTTTAGATAATTGAATGATTTTCCTCATCGATTAAAATTATAAAACCGCAAACTCATATATTTGTCGCTTTCGTCGTTTTTGTCCTTTATTTTAGCATCAAGAAAATAGACTCACGTTCCATCTTAATTGCAAGTAATTTTCCATCACCAACGTGCTCTACCATTTATCGTAACGTTCCATCCTTTCTCTTACGAAATTTAAACAAAAATAGACTCCCTTTCCTTTCTTGCAAGGATGCTAAATATGCATTACGGCATTTTTCTTACCTTTCCGTAAGTATTAATTATTTTGCTCTAAAAATAATAAAAAATTCTTTTAAAGCAATAACACCACTTGTTGATGGATAACCATTGCATTTTTCCAGTCAACTATTGCTATAAGAAATTTCAATTTGCTCTTAAAATGAGTGAGACTTCTACTTAAATGGAGAACAGTGTATCCTTATTATATGCTTCTCGAAGAAATAAGCTTGTGAGTTTTCTTCGCACACAAATACAAATCTTGACGCGTGTTTGCACATGTCTGAACTTTGTAAAAAACGACGAGACCATATACGATAAAGTAAGACTTATATTTCTCTATTGTACGACATTCAACGTCGCTGCAATACAAGGAAGAGAATTTGGAAAGAAACTTTCTATTTTACTTCTGGAATATTATGTAATATTATTATTATATAATAATGTATATAAACTATGTGAAAAGAACTTTCGCCTTCGCTGGAAAGTGAACTCTACTTGGCTACGGACCTACGATCGTTGAAAACTTGCAAGGAAAGTGCTTAACCGTAGCAAGAAAGGAAGAAAAAAATATCAAACATATAAAAAGCACGATGGATCTTGACGTTTCGATAATCTCAAGCAATCTCGAACCTAGTTCAAAATTCGACTCTTGTTTTCGCCCTTGACAAATCGACAAATTTCTCCCGAAAAATTCAATCCTGCAATCAAAATTAACTCCAATGCTATCCCGATATTGAAAGGTTAGATCTTATCGTAGGGATGTTTCGGATAAAGACGTTTCGAATTTGCAGGATTCGATAATGTCGGGATGTTACTTATCTACCGAACGTACGATATTAAAATAATCTTGACCACTATAAAGATTGTCTCGGTAACAAGATTTCGCAGTACCATCGTCACGTTCTGTTTCACCTTCTAACCCTAGAATAGCAAGTTCATGGAATTCGATCGTTCCGTGCAAACGACTTCCTCTTCGTTCGCAAATCGTTTCTAACGATAAATCGCGTACGTGCGCCGACGGCTCGCTCATAAAAGTGATATAAAGCACACGAGGTAAAAATCGAAGATTGGCGTTAGTCGAAGACGCGTAACAGGCAGAAGAAGTTGAAGGACTAGAGAAAAAAAAGAGAAACCAGCGATTTAGGACGATCGATAAAGGCGAGTACTCATGGAATGCCTGATAGAAAGAGAGAGAGAGAGAGAGAGAGAGAGAGAGAGAGAGAAAAGTAGAAAAAGACGTAGAGAAAAAGAAAATTCTTGAGGAAAGGATTAGGAGGTAGAACGACGTAGGAGCGCTCCGAGGTCGTCGTCTTCATCGGGTTTTCACCCTAAGCGCGTATAAAGTGAATTTAGCAGAGGGGCGGCGCCACGTTTGCGCCGTAGAAAAAGACGACTCGATGAGAAGCAAAAAGGAAAGCTCGACCACAGGGGGAAGTGACAAGGAGAGAACGAACGAACGAACGAGTCAGAGAGT
>JAITYT010000616.1:1582048-1599497 GCA_025433975.1 Liostenogaster flavolineata | reverse complement strand
AGAGAGAGAGAGAGAGAGAGAGAGAGAGAGAGAGAGAGAGAGAGAGAGAGAGAGAGTAAAAATAAGAGAGAATAGAAAAAAAGGAGCTCGGTGAGATCGGTTAACATGGAATAGCCCTTAGCCGGCACGATAGCCACTCTTTAGGCTGATGGACTCTCAGCCCTCTCTCGCTACTTTTCTCCATGCCCCACCGCGTTCCTAGCACGTAGACGGTGCCACCGACAGCCGCTTGCTTACTCCGCCCTGTCGTGGCTGCCTCGTCTCCTTCCACTTTGTTCTCGTCCTCGTCCTGCGCTCGGTCCTTCTTCGCTCCTCCGCGACCACTTCTACACCCTACGGCGCCGCCAGGCCCGGCCTGTACGACGATTCGATCCTCATCGTCGCTCATCTCGATCTGTTCCATCGTCGTGCCCCTCCAGCCCCTCTTCCAACTTCGTCGCGTCGACGCACGCGATGCCATTTCCTACCTCGGTTTGACGCGTTCCAAGTCGTCGCCAACCGACGATCTTCCTCGTTATGCTACTGTCCTGCGTGTGCCCTCGGATCTGCGGCTCTATCAGCCACGAACGAGAAATTGTCTTGCTTCTCCACGTACGCTGATTACGGCCGAAACAGTCGTGTGTTCCTCGTATCGTCGTTAATATTTTTCCGTTGAAACTTCCCGGAATGATATTATCTATTTTTTCGTTTTTAAATCCTCGACAAATGTGCATTTAACAGACGTTACGATTACCCGTAAGCTGGTAAACGGTCGTTGTTTATCGCGATTATATTTGCGAAGTGGTGCGAGATAAAGAAGCGCACTTGTAGTTTTAAAATTGCGTAGTTACTTTTACATTTGTTAGCTACATTTTTACGCGAGTTACACTCGTAGACCGATGACTCACGGAATATTGGCTAAATTATAGTTAGGTAGAACGTATCGAGCTGTTCGCGGAACAAATGTGTGTTTCGCTTTATATTAAACCTAGGTGTATTAGCTTGTACGATGTATACACCAATTTTTTATTATATGGATTAAATTACTTGATATCAATGTCAATATCCAAGAGATAAGAAAAATAATATTACAAAAAAATAAATAAAATACTAAAATGTCTTGCCTTTTACTCCTTTCTCTTTAAATCAATTATTTATAGAACTAAAGATTTTTGTAAATGATAATACTTCATTTAAAATTGATCCGAAAATAATTTTGGATTAATTTTCCAAAAGATAATAGTATCTGTAAGTGGTATTATCGCGAGTTTCATAACATACTGTAAATAAAATTTCGACTTTAAATACAATATTGATTTTGTACATGATACGATATAAATGAATTTGTAAATATTTTCAAAGCGCGGTATTTGTTTTTAAAACTATATAATATGAATCGAACTATTTTAATATGTCAACAATATTTTTCTAGTTTTAGATTGTGACCAAATTTAAAAAAATAAAAGTAATACATTGGATAAGTCATTTCTATGGTTCGTCCAATAGAGGGCGAATATAGTCAGCGTGAGTTTCCATAGTATATTCAAACGTATTACCGACAGTGAATTCACGTTCCTAATGCTGAATCGTTCTTAATGGTAATGTGAAGTTAAAATATATGTAACGTATTATAATCTGTAGCCGAAACACAGACTTAATATTGCAAATAAAATTAATGAAATATCTCTATGTAAGTAATTAAAATTATCTATATCTTCAAAATAAATGTTACCTCGCTTCGTTCAAGCGCTACTTATCGACATGCTTAATAAGTTATGGGAATAGTCGGTAAAATACATATATAAAAAAAAAATAAATAAGTTGAATTACACTTTTTATAAATTATATTTTTAATAAAAGATCGATATCGAGTCTATATTACTTAATTTTAGAATTGTTTGTATCATAATTTACAAACAAGAAAAATAAATTGAATTAATAGAAAATCGACGTCAAAGTAAAATCAGGTAATTAAAGATTATACGTGTAGATTGAATTTGTTAAAATAATCGATTCTTCATCGGCATTAAAAAGATTTGAAACAGCAATCATATTAATATTAAAATATTGATTTTCGTGTAGCTCAGGCATTCCCTACGGTTGATAACGAACTTGGAGCTATTGCAAGCAGCGCACGGTATGCAAAATAGTTTGCGTCGGTATTGTTTATACAGAAATAAAGCGATATGTCACTCTCGAAGTGTGAAAACGTCATAATGACGAATACTCGTTGTAATATTAGAGTAAAGAATGAGAAGGCAGAGATGTTACGTCCCTAATGCACGAACAGGTACACGATTGGAAAAATACTAAAATTCTAAAGGCTCCTTTAGGGACACGTTAATCCTTTTTACAACTACACAATTCAGATTTTCAACTTATTTAACAAAAAACCAGTCACCCTTATGTTAAGTTCATGCGAAACGTACGCAAATAAAAATCCAGTAAAAATACGATGAATCTTCACTTACATATTCGAGCACATTTGAGTAATATTCGATTCGAAGTCCGACTCGTCCGTTTTTGTAATCACAGCTTTTAAATATGAAATTATAAATATAATTAAAAATAATTCATTCACACTATGAACGGAGATTTTACCATTTCGAAATTCAAGAGAGGAAATGTGAAGGCAGCGAGAAGAACTTCAGATTTAAATAGCTTCGCTAGCGCCACCTATAACGACTTCGAATTTAAATTTTACGAAAGATTTTAAAACGAACAGAGGAATATGACGCGTTCATTGCCGATAATTCAAACTTCGGTAATCGAAACTTAAGAGACGTTGTAATGTTTAAATACGTCGATCGATTTTTCAGAACTATTCCGAAGGACCATAAAGCACAGATAATTCGAAAGTATTTACGATGTAATTGTGTTATATTAATTATCAAAACCGCCAAATTTAAACCTACCGAAAGTTGAAAAAAATGATCTAAATAGAAAGTTTTGACAAACGTAATGACGCTAAAGGAAAGATTAAAACAAAAATTATTAGAAAAATTAAAGTATTTCATGTATAGTTTTTTACAACATGTAATTAAATAAATTGGCAATTCGATAAAATAATGACATCTTTAAATTTCATACAATATATACTAAAGTGTATTTTTACAATTTTCTGAACGCGCGAAGCTGTTGCAAATGAAATGTCAAAGATTATAACTTACTGCATTGAGTGCAAATAATAGGCATTTCTTATTTCAATAGCATTAGTGAAATAAAAAAAAATACATACAGTTTGCGTGTTCTTTAATTCTAATAGCGTATAAAATAGAATGTTATCGTTAAGTGTTTTTATCGATTTATTCAATTTCAAGTGTTATTTAATTGCATGTGTTCAAATGCTTGACATGGCAATCGATGTATTAAATAATGATAAATTACATATTTTTTACCGACAGCAAAATCCTCAAATTCATGTTTGTTTATGCCTGATATCTTTTGAAATGGTCAATACCAGTAACATACTTAAAAGAAACAATTAAAAATAAAGAAGTCGTTGCTACTATAATGACATATTTATATCAAATACCTATATTAAATTAAAATAAATCAGTCGAAGAAATAATCTTTTATGAAAAATAAATAGATTTGAGTACGAACGAAGCTTCGTTCTTTAAATGCAATTTGTAAACAATTAGATCGTGTAACAAAGCAATTTTCATTCATAATAGTTTTGACGAAGTTGATTTCCTTCCACGTGTTAAGTAAAATATCTTTGTGTCTATTCATTTATAATACAAATATTCAAGTAAAATGTATTTAAAGAATTTTATATACATTTTATTTGGAATAAAGAAAAATTTGGTTTGGTACAAAGGAAAATTTAAATCTTCTGGGAAAAAATCTTGACAGTTCTGAAATGACTCAGCGCTTTCCAGGCAATTCGTTACAAACGAATCACGGAAGCATAATCACTTCTAGAGAAGTATGAGATTCTTCACAATCGTGATGTATCATAATGGTGGGGCAACATTTATTTTTTCTACGGACCATAATTTCTTATATTAACGCAGCGTTATTTTTTATCGCTAACTTTCATAAACCGGTAAATTCGCTACATTGTCAAACTTTCTGATATTAAATAAAATTTCGTGCAAGAAAATAAATATTCTTTGATTAACGTCACATCAGTCCATGTAAAAGATTTTCACTGATCGTGACGATTATTCATCGTTGTTTTTAACTAAAAGACTATCAAATATTCAAATTTATTGTTTTAAAAGCAAGTAGCAAACAATCAAGATACAAGTACCGATAAAATGTTATCGTAACTGATATTTTTGATGATCGAAATTTGGTCATAGACAACACCATTATTGTTGCATGTTCAATATCAATACATTCGAAAATTCGAAAATACGTAGGTTTGCAATTACATTTAACAATGACAAATACAATTTTTATATTATATGACATGAAAGAACAATTTTGTGCAAAAGCATATTCTGTTACTTTTTACCGATGGACTTACATTTGGATTAATCCATTAAGTATCTCGATATTATTTTTATATTCTCCAGCAACCGATATGCGTATATCGCTGACATTCGATTAAAACCAAAATTGCAAAAAGCAACGCATGTGTACTATAATATTCACCTACTCGAACATCCGCATACCAATAACGCTCCAATTATTCGCGTATTGCAATTGCAAACCTTAGTGCGTGATAGATTTTACGTATAATCGCCTGTATCGTTCGTTCAAGAATTTTGTAAACGGGGAAGTCGATTGTTTTACGAAAAAAATTTTTCGATTCACAGCACATTACAGGAAGGGTCAACAATATCAAAATATAACATTATTATTGTTATTATTATCAAATACATCAACGGGTATAATAAAAATAGACGGGAAAGCGTGGTCGCTTTTGAAAAGTACTACGAACGCGACTCACGATCGTAGCTGATTTGATCGTAAACGACCATCACACCGATCGTAGTGAGAGACTCGCTATATACAAGAACGAGAATCGGCTTCGAACTTCCATGAAAACGTTTACTCGCGCGATAGCAACATGTGCGTCGAGTTACGTGGATTATTACAACGGCATAACGTTCAATCGCTAAAGAGACGTCGATGCTTTGGAAGATATAACTTAGGAACTCTGTTTCCTGCATCTACGTTCTTTATCGCGCGTACGAAAGAATCGACGACACGATTCCTCGTTCGTTTACACGAGACAAGTTTATTGCACAAAGGACGACTCCTTCCCTTTGTCATCATCGTCTCTTAGAAATCTATAACGCGCAGATCGCCGACAGCAGGATCATCAGGATACGACGCACTTTTCGTTGTCCCTCTGAGCTTGATTCGACGATGATGCGGACGACGTTTGCGTTCGTTTCCGTGCGCACGCCATGGTGTCGTTTGGCACGTAGGAAATTCTTACGCCTCCGTAAGCTCGTCTTGGTGGTAGCGCGTAAGCAGCCGCTTCGTCCGAGCTACTCGACGAGCTACACGTCGAGCAGCAACTCTCTGCGTCGTCCTCCGCGTCTTCCAACCTCGATCTCGACGAACTTGCGCCAACACCTGTCAAAGGACAACACTGTATCACGTGACACGAACTTGAGCATTGATAAAAGGTACGTTCCAAGATAGATTTTTCCTTGCGATCGTTTGCTTTCGTTATTTAACGGTAGAACTACCGAGAGAGTCCAAATAACTTGTTCGTCGTTTCTTATGGTCATCGTTGGCTGCTTACGAGGCATTTTTTTTGAGAATTTTGATATATTGTTTTAAATAAATTGTTCTATCAACGAACAGAAGTCAATTTGACCTCTTCTTCGGTACGAGAAAATTTAAAATAAAAAATAAAAGAAAAATAAAAAATTAAAGCTTGCGACATGACGCTTTCTTTATTCCTTTAATGCCTGGACGGTCATCCTTTACTTTCAATCTTAATTAATTCTAATCTAACACTTAACACGTTAAGTGCTCAACCCGATTTGCTTGCCGTTCCGTTCAGGCCCAGACTGAATGAACGAAAGTGTTAGGAACCGTGATCATAAAATTCGTAGATACTGTACCAAAAGTTATAACAGGAATTCCCAAATGTTAGGTTCAAAGATAACAAAGAATTTAACACAAAAAGTTAGCACCTTTCGTAATGAATGCAAAAACAAACCATACCTTGGTTCATTCTGTTTTAATAAATTACATTAACTTTTTGTTAAATGTTATATTCTTTTCCTTAAGCCTTGATTGAACAAAAACCGAAGTCGCCTAAGCAAAATATTTAATCTTACGATCAGTGCGTAAGAACCGACACGTGCAATCGTATAATATGAACCTAAAGTAACGTATTGAACGTGTTAAACCCAGCGGACAAATTCGTAAAAACGAGTAGCCGAGGGCACAGATTCGTGTGACGCACCCCAGGCCGACGTGCTGGCAACCTCTTCTGGCTGCAAACTTCTCGACCGTGGAACGTGCGACTTGGAATAGGACGTGGCCAGCGTCGTCGTCGTTGTCGTCATTGCCGTCGACGTGATCGTCGTAGGGGAAGGTGACGGCGAAGACGACGAGTTCCTATCGTTCGTCGGCGACAGTGGGATGCGCGACGACATCGCGCCGTGCCCGTTGCCATCCAGGTCGCTTTGAAATCGCACACGCCGCGACGTCGGCGTTGGTGGATCCGTCTGGCTAGCGACGAGACTCATTGGCGACGTGGGTGATTCTTGCGTCAGTACGTTCATGGGTACGCCGGTGACAACACCGGCCGTCGATGTGGACGTCGACGGTGAGGCGCCTGACGACGACCGAGGAGGTGGCGGAAGTTCGGGCATGCTCGAGGCATGGCTGGGTATACAGTTCTGTATGCAACGAAGTGGCTCTCTATCCCTCGCTTGCATCAGTCTGAAAAACGATTAACTTTCATTAGCGGCATTGTTCGACAGCCTGGATTGATCCTAAGGTGATAGCCGATCATGAACAGTTTCATGATAAGCTTGGCAGTGTGTACAACGTATCTTTTGACTCTACCGACCCATATCGAATTGATTACATATCAACACTTTGTCGATCGACAATTTTACACAGAAACTATGTCGTGTCATCGGCTATTATGTCGTAATTGGGCATGAAAATACGAGTTAACTCGTCACCGGTCAACAATATGTTGGGAATAAAATTTAAACTTTGGTCTTAGCCATCGAATCGAGGTTCTTATTTTATTTCCTTTCTTTCGTTTTAACATCAAGAGCAGAAGATGATAGACTCGAAGTCCAGTTCAGCGGTGGTGCGCAGATGACTAAGCTAGCTCGATCGTACCAAAAGTGCCAAACACGTGGATACATTGATGCAGCAGACGTTCGTACGGAGTAGTTTTAAACGGATCGGTAAGAAGCTGACAGATTTAAGAAGTCGAAAAATTCTTAATTGGATTTACTCCTTCGTCTTCCTCTTGGACAAAATTTAACCGTCGCATGGTATATAATATACATTCTTAAATATTATCGTTGGCGTATGATTCGCGCTATCGCACCTTCCCAACTCGCTGCGATTTTCTTCAGGATGAGAGCCGCGTTCCTGAAGTAATCTTTCGAGATTTCTCTCCAAAAGTACCCTGTCGAGACCACCGGTTCTAGAACCGCTGGAGGGAAATCCTTCCGGTGCAAACTCAGGACTTAGCGTGCTCTGCGTTGGTGTCGTTGCCAAGGAGGAAGATACTTGCTGATGTTTCCTCGTCATGCGAGGCGAATTCCGCGGCGAAGCTGAAGCATGCTTAGAGCCGGGGGGTGGCGGGGGTGGCGGCGGAGGTGGAGGACTCGACGAGCCCTCGCTCGTTGGAGGCGCTTGTCTCCTGCCGGATCTGCGTAATATTTTAGAGAGAAAGAGACATGAAACGTCGATCCTACGAGGAGAAAAGTTTATAGTGATGTAATCCGAAAGGAATGTGATGAAGTTTCCATTGAATGTTTTCCTTTTATCCGACTGTTGCACGCAATTTATTGTACTTTCACGATTGCATTAGGTCCAAGACTTGTCTAGCTACGAAAAAATTGATTTGTATCTTAACATGGCGATAAGCTGATAAATTCTTGGAATTTTTCATTCGTCACTTAATCGGTTCGTTATTGAACTCTATCGGCTATGTAAAAGGAAAGCAGAACGAACGTTAAGGACACGTTAACAGTAGAATTTGAAAAGATTCACCGAGCGGCAATCATCGCTATAACAAGAAAACGTAATAATACGAGGCGTACAAAAGCGTTCAGAAGACGTAAGACGGTCATTACGAGCTACGAGGAAGGCGCGAACCTCCATAAACTGTTTGGTTTGTAGTACGCGTGAAAAATTTATCTTGTCACTCGTACGAAGGAATCCTACGTCACGGTTATTAATAATAAGATGGCGATAACGCGACCAACTGGCTTCTCTCGAGGAACCTTTGATTTTGAATAAGAATGTTAAAGGCAGACGTTCGAGGTTCGAGAATCTCAGGGCAAGGTGCATCATGCATTGTCCGTAAGGAAAAATCGAATGTATAATAACAAACACGTATCGTAACATCGCGTGTTTCTCAGAGAGTTACCTACGATTTCAGTCGCGAATAGTGAGTTCGACGGATCATGGAAGCAAGAGAGGCGAACGTGGAACGATATAAAGCACGTCTACCTGTAAAAGGCCGGAGGTGGTGGTGGTCCAGCGGACGAGTCGCTCGGCGTCGTCGGCGGCTCGCCTTTGCTACAGGCTATGCTACAGTAGATAGCACCTCGTCGTGGAAGAAACGGCCGTCCTAGCAAAGACGTTCGACAAGTAGCGCAGCAAAAGCACGCTTCCGTCGCATGCCAATGTTGACCCTCGTGCGACATTTGTCCTTGATCGACTCCGATCGGTTCGCCACAACTGTCGCAATACTCTGCGAACGAGGCGTCGAAACACCGAAGGCAATAAGGTCGGCCCTCTCTCATGACGTATCTCTGTCCGCCAAGCTGAAAGCGAAATTTCAGAGTCATCGAAGTTGTTCAAGGAGATCGACCGTCGATCGATTTGCTATTCACGAAAATAAACGAGACGCTCATCAGGTGACCCTGCATGTTCTTATCAATTTAGAAATTACGCGCGTACGTATAAATCAAACATCAAAGTCGAAGCGAACGCAGCGAGCAACGTTCGGCGCAAGAATGACGTCCGATGGTGCATTTCGAAGCAAACCCTTAACGATGGATTTTTTATCGATATGTCGATTTAACAGTCACGACGAACGATATCCTTGAAGAAGCCCAGTTTGCAATTCCAGTCTCGCTGTCGACGAATAATAATGTTGTACGTTCGATATATTCACGATGTTTCTTATTGCTGTACCTTAAAAAGGTGGGTATTAGGTGCTGCTGTATCGTACCTAATACGATAATCGACACATCAGCGGAATAGGGCCCATGAATGCATGTACAACTATCGACGATGAACCAGCTGTTAAATGGAAAGCCACTGTAATTTTCTCTGCGTGGTCTTGAGGAACGATCGTTCATTCTTTTTTAACCTTTCCACGTCTTCGCTGAGTCGCTTTTATGTCGCTTTTATGTCGCCCCTCTTGTCCTCGCTTGAATATGCACGCAAGGACATATTATTACGGTACCTTTCGAGTGCATTCTTCTCTATGATCGTTGTGTCGCAATTGAGTTCTCCGTGCAACAACGTAACTTCCGTTAAATTTCGCCCGCTTAAACGTAACAATGACGAGTAGACGCTTCTACTTGAATCGAATACAGCTGCTTGCTGTTCGAAATTCCTCTCCGAGAATAAACCAATCGTATCAACTAAAAGCACATCGTCATAGCAGCGAAAGAATCGAAGAACATCCAGAAGCGAGTCTTCCTTCGACCAAACCCACTATCCCAAATCTATGAATACCCAATAAGCGTTTGGTGATTTGATGGGGTCTGTTCAGATGCGCTTTATAAAATATTTAGATGCGTCGTTACAAAAACCAAATCAAAACTAAAATCGCTTTACCGAGAAGATAAAGATTACAAGAAGATTGTTCGGAGATTATTCGAAGATTCTCGAGGATGACAATTATTCCCCACGCGCGTAACGATCACCGGCGTACACGCTTTCGTCATCGACCCCTTGGTGGGGAGACAAATCCTAACTCGCTCGAGGTGATACAGTGCGAGCGTTTCCGTGAATTCCCCGCGGAGGCATTTCCTAGCCAACTGGAGAGTCACCACTACAACCATCAACCGGGACAAAACATTCCTCGATGTCATCTCGTCTATCTCAAAATTAAGCATCGAGTCGACAAAGCAAGGCGACTGTCCTGAGAAGTGTCTCGATTCTAAACATCGAATGTCAACGGCGAAGACGTTTTTCTTTCACCATGGTCGAGGTTTTCCTGATCTTATCAGGAAAGTTCGACCTTTTGGTTTGCCAGGAGAAGTTCGATCGTCGACGAGCAGTGCTCGATCGACGCCGAACGATCACGAGCCGAATCCAGTCGGAAGTACCAGCGTCTTTCTATCGCGGACATTCGATCAGGAGCTTGTCCTCGCTGCGGGCACTTTCCGTAGAGCGACGAGGCGACCTGTCTCGGGCTACGTACCTGTCGGTCGCACTCGAGGCAGGCGAAGTGCCTCATGTGCCAGGCCCTGCCCTCGGCTTCGGTGCACTCGTCGGCGAGGATGATCTCGTCGCAGGCGCAGCATCGCGGCTTCAGAGTCTCGGCGTGGTGACGGCCGCAGTAGAGACGTCCGTCCCGCCAGAAGTATATCAGATCCACGAGCAGCTGACGGCAGACGCAGCACACGAAGCAGGCGGGATGCCAAAGGGCCGAGGGGCCAGCGCGGCTAGCCGCGACCGCCATCTCGCCGGCGGCGATGGGCCTTCCGCACTCGCGGCATCCGGCCCCGTGCGCTCGCTCCAATTGGCTCGCGTGACCCCTACCCAAGGCCTCGCGCTTCCTCTGAGCCGCGAACACCCTCAGCTCGCGCTTCTCTTCCTCCGTCAGGCCGCTGCAGTACCTCGCCTCGTTGTCGTGAGGTGGTAGCTGCTGCAGCAGTTGTTTCACCCTCTCGCGTTCGCCCGCACTACCGGCGTACGGTATCTTGTCCTCCGGCAGCGAGCTGAAGTACAGGTGCACCTGAAAGCGTACGTGGCCATCAGACAGCGGCTGATAAGTTCGCGGTCTAAAAATAATGCCCGGTAATGCAAAATAGAGTCTACGCGTTCCTTTGATATCTTTGAAGTGTCAGCTATCTCTCGTATCTTCGCTTTACGATTTTCCAAACTTTCTGGACTTTTTTGATGTTTTCTGATCTAACCACCTCTTTTGGGCGACCAGAGAGTGCCGCATCATCGGTGTTCGAAATCAGTCGATAATGGTCGATTTAGCCATCGATTTAGCGATCGAGACAAGCTTTCGTTTTTACGGTGTTTTTTCCCATCAAAAACAACGTTTTATCAACACACGAAATCCTTCTTTTTCCATCGTTACTACTGTAACTTTTGAACCAAACGTCGGATCGTCATGAAATTTTGACAACTATCTTTCGAAGGTTAGTACTTTCTAACAAGATATTAATTTTTATTTGTGGCGCCATCCGTCTGTCAGACCGGAAACTTATCAGCCAATGTGTTATGATATTTTCTTTGCAAGATCGTAAAAGAGGGATTTCCCTTAACTCCACAAAGTTTGGTCTTGGATCTTTCGAAGATGCGCGCTACTCGCTCTTTCATCGTATATCTAACAATTCGTAACCTGCTTGTTAAATGCTCCCAACGATTTCTGAACACCAGTGGACGCTTTATTCCGGGTGAATAATAATAGAGAGTCGAATTGAAAGTAGATAAGCGACTGGAGTCAATCAGATTTTTCATTATTTATAACCTACCATAATGCAAAATGACATTTCTAAAAAGAGATCTAAGAAAAAGACTTCTAAGAAGAGAAGTAAACGCATAAAAAATGACTCAACGATAAAACATTTAAAAGGTCATATCGATCTTAGTTTTGACGTGGTACATATTTTGATGTGATTCTATGTCGATCGATGTTGGCTTTTTCATACACCTCGTAAAAAATATTTCCACGTAAATGAAGGAATAAATGAATTATAACGAACAATCCTTATCGATTCACCGACCGATTGATGTTAATTTCTCTTATCTCGATCTTAAAGGCGATTATAGTTCCGTAATTACACCGCGATATTATAATTATGCGTATCGAATTCAAGAATGCGTGTCGGATAAACGACGAACGCGTTGTTGGTAGAATCGACAGATTACAGTACACACAAATCACACGGCAACACTTTTTCCAGATGTAAGATGGAATATCCGGATTCCCGGGTATTCAAATTTTTGAGAATTCTCATTAAATCGCCATTACTGATTCAAACTAATCAAAGGGTTCCCTCGACGTCTATTCGAGGCACGCAGACCGAACGCTTCTGGGCTAAAGGCAATCTAGCAATTATGCACAGAGACCTTAATTTGCTACGGCGAGTTTTCCTGCGTACGTACATAGATACATAGACATGTACGGAATTCTTATCTCGTAACATCCTGTACGGAAATACGAACGTTAGATACGAAAGGGATAACTCCATGAATGAAGTATCTTCTCACGATTTAATGACTACATTTTAACTAAATAAATCTAAAGCGATCGATTCTCCTGTGAAACTTTTTCGTGCGATCGAACATTATGAATGCTAATTCCCGTCATTTGAATATTTCGACGAAGTTACCTTCGAAAATGATTAATGCAAGGAAACGTTGCGCAAAGACGCGTTATTACGTTTAACGTAAAAACCATGCTTACCACACCACCGAGGTAATTTTTAACGTAATTAATATTTCAATTGAACGAGGAAATATAATAAACTTTTGATTTTTGATGCAGCGACATACGCACACGTATTTATTATATTTGATAAAATAGATTTGAGCGTAACCAAAAATGACGCGTCTTTCGAGGGACGATCAGCTTTTTAATTCGAATTTTATCGCCGCGGGCTCGACAAATTCGTAATACCTTATCTTTCGTTCTAATCCTTCAGCCACCGTGGTTAGTGGTTTCCTTATCCATCGTTCTAATAATCCTACGCCTTTCTTTATTACATTCGCGTAGGTGGTTACACCCACACTCAACGTTTCTGCACGGAGTCGACTTGTGCGTTCCCTTCTTCGCGTGCTCGACATAAAAAATAGTCTCTTCGAAGCGAGTTTCACAGTCGGCCAAAACATCAGTGCAAAACGATTTAATTTCACTCGAATATTTCTCGAGCTTAACGACAGTGCCAACAACCAGCCGAACATGGACGAAGTTCATTCATAGGCAATTACTCGCGCGACGACGAAAAGCTTAGCAAGGGTAGTCGAATGGCATAGGATGGGTTGTTACGTGTCTCGATTAACTCGAGAGAGGCAAAATTACGTATTTCTGCCCTAGGGTCGCGCGATACTGAATACCGTAGGAGATAAATGCGCGGGGCCGTACGTTCTAGCGCTAAACATCTGGTAATTTTAATAAACTCGGTAGCACTACTAGGAAGCTCGAGGGCACTATTACAGCTCGACGACCAAGGTAAATCCTCCTATCAAAGGATCTGAATCTAGGAGATAAAAAGGAACCCTTTTCCATCCGCCTCTTCCAGCTCGGGGCCAGTCTCGAGCGCGTATTCCTTACCTGATCGGGCCTCAAGCCAGGCGGTACCCACGTGTACTCCTCGAGAGCGCAGCCACTGTCGTCGTCGCTCTGGGAGTGCCTCTGATGATGCATCAAGGCTTCCTGAAGCGCCAATCCCGGTGGTGCCGCCTGCACCGGGCTCTTGAACGGTTCCTGATGCGAGGCGGCACTGGCACCGCTCTGGAATGCCATGGCCATCGCCATCGGCGGGCCTGGGCCCAGGCCCAGTCCTGAGGGGCCGCCCGTCTCCGTCGGTGTGCGCTGGTGTTCTTCCCTGGGACACCTGCAGCTTCTGCACACCTTCCTGAAACGACAACGCGCGTCATGAGATCATCGGTTCGAGGCACCGAGGCGCTGGAAAAATCGAAAGAAAACGTCAGTCGCGACGTACTCCAGCAGACGTCATGGCGTTCGCCAGCTTCGACGGTCGGAAACGTCGCTGTACGTGACGAAGGTGTCGTCGATGAGACAAAGAAGGCGATTTTGATCGGCATAAGAAGAAACCGAGCTCGTAGAAGTCACTTAACCCCTTAACCTACGATTTACTTTCGAGAATTTTGGGCCGAAAACGTTTATAACGTTCATAAAAACGAAAATATTCACATTTGGCCCGACCATCGTACTACGGGCTATGCCCGTAATATTTACGTTTGACCCGATCATCGTACCACGGGCTATGCCCGTGGTTGTAGGTTAAGGGGTTTAATCGAGGGTGGAACGTATCGTCTTGATTCTATTTGGTGATCTTGCGTGTTCGAGACGTAACATCGACATCGACTCGACATTTTTGAAGGGAACACGAGTCCGTCGATGAACATTCCACTGGAACGAGCTACTCTCGCGCGTGTGTGGGGAAAAACAAATACCCATGGATATCCGTTCGATGATCTCGCGTTATCCGAGTCATCGCACTTGGGATTCTTCGGAATGGAAAAGTTCGGCTGGAATAACCGTTTCCCGTGGATCATCGTTCGAATCTCTTCCACACCGAGGCGATCTAGCGCGATCCGGCGGGAACTCCGATCCGTTGCGATCGGAGAGAGCTGCCTTAAGATTCTGGAAACGCGATTCAGGCGTCGAGGTGCATACAAATACGGCGAGTACGTCGCCGCGCAGGGAATTTCCAAGAGTCGCGCGGTACGTTACGATCCAGAATCGCGTTTCACGGTATTTCACGGAGCGCGCTCCTTCGATGCGTTATCTTCCCAGTGACGTATCGTTCGTGATGGATGCCACGCGCAAAATCGTTCCCAATTTCGTTCCGATCGAAAATCGGTCACCACCATCCGACGTCGAGGCTAAAACGTCGTAGCGGGATCACGAAGGAACGGGCAACCTGCGTGACACACATAGGGCTACCTCCATCGAAATCGTGCTTCTTTAAGAATTCGATCGCGTTATTTCAAGTTGGTTCGGCTATCGAAGCAAAGACAACAGGGCAAAGAAACGACGATCAAGATCGTTGGAACTCGACACCTCGACACTCGACTATTCCAGTAGGCCACGCGCGCACAAGGCTGTTGTGAGCTCGAATCGACTTACTCGCTGGCCTCGTGACGATCGTGTCGACGAAAGCTCGTCGCGGCAGGGTCGTGAGCGCCATTGAGGAACTCCACGCACTTCTCCGTGGGACTGGTCCTGCTAGTCGCCAAAGGATTGCACTCGACACTAACATGGACATCGACGTCAACGTCAACACCATCACCACCACCACCACCACCACCACCACCAGCACAGGCCACGTTGTTGACATCGACGGCATCATCGTCGACGTCGTCCACGTCGTCCCCTTCTCCCCTCGTCCTGAGAAACTCGTCGAGGTAATGCTCATCCGCGGTAGCGTTCAAGTCGTAAACCGCTCTCGGGGCCCAACCGGTCGCCGTACGTCCAGCGGCGGCGACGACGACGACGTCTTCGTTCTCCAGGTCCTCGCCGTTGGCGGTAGGCTTGCACCCGGCTCTCTGCTCGCTCTTTCTAGCGTAGAGCTTGCGCAGGTAGGCCTCCTGGTGGCTCCTGGTGGCCCAACAGCCGCCCTGCCACCATCTCCTCGTGCCGAGAATCGTGGCGGCACTGCGTCGCCTCGCCAGGCTCGAGGTCGCGGTGCTCGGCTCCGGCCTGACCAGGGCGATCAGCGCGCTCGACAGCTTTTCCTTCTTCGTCGACATCTCGGTGCACGTTCCTTCGTCCAACCCCGGATCTCACCAACTCGAGGTCTCTCCTTCTCTCCGTCCCAGCGACGAGGTTGGAAACGTCGTTAGCTCGGCCTCTCGATCGTCATCGCCGACCTGCTCGTTGCGACTCTACTCCTCGCGATCGCGTCTTCTCGTAGCCGAGTGGCCCGATGCCGACGCTTTCGCGCGATCGCGACGTAGGCGTCGTCCCTAGGGACGACGAGCGCTCCTCCACCCGGAGCCGATTCGATCATCCTTCCGTTCGATCGTGCGAGCGATTGGCGAGCTAAGCGAACCCTGGCCAAGCGACGAAGGATGAAGGAGACGGGCGCTTCGTTCTTGGATGTCGCGCGATAAGCTGTCGCGGGAAAGATCGCGTCGCCCTATCCAGCGAGCGAGGAGGAGGAAGGAGACTCGCGTGCACGCCACGGCGAAAGCAAGCGCGAACGTGCTCGAGAGATGGGAGAGTACGAGGAAGGCGAGGAGTGGAAGAAGGTGGTGCTGCTGGTGGATGAATAAAAGGAGAAGAAGGGAGCGAGGGGAGATACACACGGGAGACGGGGCCAATCTGTACGTATAACCGGTAGTACAGCGGAGATTAACGTTTTAATACGCGCCACGGCACCACGTAACACGGTGCTACAAAGAGCAGGAGCAGCACCAGCACCAGCATCAGAAAATGAGGTAGCGGTAGCGGCAGGGACGTCGCTCCTGCGCTAACTTTCTATCCATCTTCTTTATCTCGTTCCTCTCCCCTGTTTTAGATTGCCTCCTGGTCGACCCGTCCTTACGAATCTCTCCGTCGTCTTGTCCTTTTCAGCAGGACCGATCGATCCTCCATCAAGGATCATCGCGACGACACGCGCCGCGGGCTGTCTCTCGTCCTTGAACGACGAGTCCTCCTTCGAAAGGAGGTATCCTCGGCTAACTGGAAACCTTCCACGTCTCTACGTGTTCCCTTTAGTCCTTTCTCTATCTCCCTCTCGATAACGAAGGAGAAATCAACGAACGTCTTTTAAAAGTCCGACGTGGTCGTGGTCGTGGAGGCTGATAGCGGCCTTAGGAACGCACGATCGTCGAGATATGGATGATCGTCAAGAGGCTCCAGAGAATACGACGGCGTCACTGGGCTCGAGACAGCGGCGACGGCAGTACGTACCGCGCGACGCCGAACGATCGACAACGGTATTGGCGCGCGGGGAGTGCCGAGGCCGAACGGAGACTGAGAGCCTTGTACTCTCTCTTCTGGCTACGCGAACTGCCGCGCGCGCGCGCGGAGGTGGGGTCGCTCGCCGCGAGGAGGGGGTAAGGCCCACGGCGGGGCCCGAGCGGGGGCCTTACGTGCCCAACGTGCGCGCGAGAGCACGCGTTCGTGCGCGTAACTTCGACGGCTACCAATACCGAGCCGATCGCTCGCTCTACCTCCCCTCCGCCCTTCGGCGGGGCCGCGACGCAGTCGGCAGCGCGTCGCGCTGGCCCGCCGATGCCTCTTCTCTCGATATATTTATATTCGTTTCTAATACGTGTGGCGTGTCCAAGCCCGACGCCTCGCCGCCGCCAAGGGGCCATCGTTCGGACGCGCTCGAACGGAGAAAGGGAGAGAGAGAGAGAGAGAGAGAGAGAGAGAGAGAGAGAACACGCGAGAGAAAATTCT
>JAITYT010000616.1:1558038-1568315 GCA_025433975.1 Liostenogaster flavolineata | reverse complement strand
TTTCTCTACAAAATGGCGTTTAATTCGTTTTATTTGGCCTATTTGTTACGAAGTAATAACTATTTACTTCTAACACATTCCCATTGGTCACCCTGTACTACGAAGTATATAAGACGATATGTTGATCGACTAGTCGCAAGCTGAGAGGGCCTAGAGAGAAAAAAAATCGTCCTCTCGCTTTAGCAAGGACATTGTGTTCAAATAGAAACGTGGCACTTGATCATAATCAGACGGATAACGCGAACGGAAGATTCTCCGTTGCCTTTTTACCTTATGAATAAATCAGCCAACATCTCATCCGAGCACAGTACTATATCACTGATCGAGTACCCAGGGCTAAACGAGTTCGGTCCAATAAGGACACTGTCCGAGTAACGACGTGACGTTTACTCGCGATCGGATAATTAATGCGAGCAGACGCTTCTCCTTTCCAGTGCGTCTCTTTTAGTTTGCTGGTATTTGACCAACACTTTATCATTATGTAGTACCGTCCTTCGATGAGACATTGGCCGACTATCCACGAGTCGAAAGAGCATAGAGAATCGAGGAATCGTCCGCTCGCTCCAGCTAGGACACTGTGCTCGAGTAGAAACGTGACATTTGTCCATAATCATCAGTCGAATAAAACCAATGGTTGATTCCCCGTTTCCTTTTTACCCCGTGATAAATCGGCCAACATCTCATCCGACCACAGTACTATATACAAGCGAATCGTTGATCGAGTATCCACGGCTAAACGAGTTCGGTCCAATAAGGACACTGTCTTCGAGTAGAAACGTGACATTTGCTAATAATCGGACGGATAAAACGAGTGGGCGATTCTCATTTCTCCTGTCATTTTCATCTTGCGAGTAAATCGGCCAACAACATCTCATTCGAGCACAGTACTATATAGACGCGTATCATTGATCGAGTACCCACGGCTAAACGAGTTCGGTCCAATAAGGACACTGTGTTCGAGTAACGACGTGACGTTTACTCAAGATCGGATAATCGATGCGAGTAGACGCTTCTCCTTTCCAGCGTGCCTCTCTTAGCTCGTGGATAATTAGCCAACATTTCATCGGTGTACAGTACTGTGCTCCGATGGGACGTCGGTCGACTACCCACGAGCTAAAAGGGCACAGAGGAATGGGGAGTCGTCCGCTCGCTCCAACAAGGACATTGTGTTTGAGTAGAGGCGTGACTTTTACTCACAATGGGTAATGCGAGATTCCCCTTTCCCTGTGTCCTTTCAGCTTGTGGCTAGTCAGCCAACATTTTATCCCTACATAGTACGTGCGACTCTCTCGCTTTCGTTTTCACCGACCGATGCGCGCGCGCTTCCCGATACGCCGACGCCGCTTCAAGGACGCACACTTCGTCTCAAGGATCGAAAATGGGAGAGAGAGTGAGAGAGAAATATAAGAAGTAATCTTTCCGATCAACGAGACGAAGCTATCGAATAAATAAATGAATAAGCTCGTCTTTTTGTTTGATTCTTTATATGACAAATGGCGTATCTTTCCTCCTACGTCTTAGTTTTATTTTCAGTTTCTAACGATTCTTATACAATACTTCCAATATATAATATTAATAATTCTCGAAAGATCGCAGCGTGACTTCTTTTACTGTCGAGCGCAAGACGACGAACAAAACGCTGCTATCTAACATAATGTGCTAGAGGAAGACAACACGCGGCGCCTTCGAACGCTTCCTTTCCAATCGATCGAATCGAACGCGCTAAAAATATTTCTTCAGCGCGACGATGTAAAATTGTCCCACCTAGCGAGGCCGAATACGACAGAAATCGACGAGTCATAGGCGCGAGATCGCAGAAGGTACGAGAGGCTCCGCGCGTTACGACGCGCGTCAACCGGAACGTATTTAACCACGAGGGAGACGCCCGCGTCACGACGTTGTCTTCCCATCTCGCTTCCTACGAAGGATGGCGTCCTCGTCGCCGCGTATCTCGTCCTTCGTCCTTCGTATCCTCGCGATTCCACCGGAATGAGCCACGGCTCGGTAGAAGCCAGTGGAAGGAGTTGGAAGAGAGAGAGAGAGAGAGAAATCGGGAATTCAGGTAGTAGCGGACTCGCGCGCACGCACTCTGCCCGGCCGAGTGGCTCGCAATGCGGGAAAGGTACGACGACGTTACGAGCGCGGCCGGGGCTGTAATTTAGAGAAAAACGTTGCCTCGGACCCGCGGGGCCCTACTTTTCGTGCTCGCCGACCCGCCTACCTGGCCTCTATTACCGCGCTCTGCCTGTATCAAGAACGAACCCGTCTTCCCTCTTCCACTCTCGCTCCGTCTCTTTCTCTCCTTCTCCCTGCAATCGCTGCTCCGAGTCATTCCCATCCTCTTTTTTCTCCTTCGTCTTCTTCGCCTTTTCTTCCTTCATTTTCTCCCTCCGTCTCTTTCTCTCTTTCTCCATCTCCCTCTTTCCAACCCCTTCCTTCGCATTCCCTCTCTCTGTCTGTCTCTCTCTCTCTCTCAAAGCCTATCTTTTCCTCGTTCTTCATTCTCCGTGTTTTCTCGATGTTTCTTCTTTTCTTCTTTTCTTCTTTTCTTCTTTCTCCTTTCCCCTTTCTTCTCTTACCCTCGTTGCTCCGCTTTTTTACCCCTCTTTTTCTTTATCTCTCGCTCTCTCGTTCTTTCCTTCCCTTTCTTCTCTCACTCGGTTGCTCGTTCGTTCCCCCTCTACGCTTTGATATTTTTCTTCCCTGCGAGGCAGAGCCACACAATTAGGAATTACAATTATAGGGGCCTCGTGCTTGCGGTTCGAAGAGTCCGCATCGTCGTGCCGTTCGGTTCTTTCGAATCGCTATTTTGTCCACGATGATGCGTTCCGAGAAGAACCTTCCCCCCAGGGGTCGGCCAGTCGGTAGGTACGTACCAACGACGATATTACGCGTGGGATAGACAAATGGATTTCGAGGGGTTTGCCCTTGGCGAACGGCCGATCTTTCCGTAGAGTTCTTTCGTCATCTCGGCCAGATCGACGACTCCTGAAAAATTACGAGAAGACACGCGAAAACCTCGCTAACATCACGTTAACCGGTTTGCTTCACGATCCGACCATATCGTCCTATCCCCTCAAAAATGAAATCGATTTCTTAAAAATACAGAACTTCTAATATACTGTGCCTAGAATCGATCGAGTAACTCGATGAATTTCGAGTCATTGAAACCTGATAAGAGAACGATCATAATTTAAAGAAGCTAAAAGAGCAAACGTCTGTTGCACCGTATATGATGCTTGTCCGTTCATTAAATGACCTTGTAAACGACGTAGAGCTCTAATTTTTTTTTCCGAGTAAAGATTGGTACGATATTACTCGTTCAGTAATCAAATTCGATCAACGATCAGAACACCTACACGCTCAAACACCTTGCCCCCGACGTTCTTCCAGTCAAATTTTCACGTCATCGATATTTATTTTCATCGACTGTTTTCAACGATTAAAATTAGAACGCTTTTTTGGCTCGTACGCGACGGGGCGTACATTCTCGACGCGATAATAAATTTCTACGCGAAAATCCCAAGGAACTGTTATGGATCAGTCCGGTCTCCGCGGATCTTCCTTATTACGAGAAGTTTACGAGCGTCGGTCGAGTTCGTAGCTGCAGTTGGAAGCGGATGGTTACGCCTGTTCGCGTAGAGAAATGGTACGCTTTACCGACAATGTAAATCAATAACGAAGATAAGCATCGTAGTCGGCGCATTACAACGCAGGTTATGGCGTTTGGCAGCTGCAAGACGTTTGCACTTTAGGCGCACAAGGCGCGTGGAACACCTCGCTTGGGCCGGTCGCGTTCGATACCGATCGAACGAATGGAAAGTTTGCCCTTCCCTAACGCCCCAATCGATATTTCCGATCGATCGATCGACTCGTACGGCAATCCGTCAACTTGGCGCTCGATCGTTTTAACGATCCGGCTAGCTTCCAGCGAGACGTCACGCGCGGATTTAATCGTCCAATTTAGCGATAATGGATCGATCGATGTCCATTTTACGCATGATTTTTCGCTGCTTTAACGGATAAGGGAACAAAAACATCGGCGTGACGTTAGAACGCGCGTTGAAAGTGGCAAAAACTAACGCGAAAAGCACGCGGAGAGGTACGACGGAGACTCGATCGAGATTGAGAGAATTATTGGTGCCTCGGGGTATCGCCATGGGCGTCGAATCATTGATAAAAGCGCGGTATTTATTACGAATCGCCGTAGCTTCGTTTTTCAGCGTTCGCCACACGTTCGCCGAGGAGAAAAATATGCCGCGGCATTATTCATGAGACGCAACGACGTATTTATGATGGCTGGTTTCGGTCCCTCCTATAGGAAGAATGCTTGGACCCGACGCGACCCTTTCGAAGCGGAGTTCCGACCCGCGGCGCATCTGTCCACCGCAGGTGTATCTTAACGGATCTATTAAAGGTTAGAATCGTCTTCCACGGTACGCGAAAGGCTCGTCTTTGACGACTCATATCCAACGAAAAGATTGGGATCTCTCTGGGCTCGCGCGTGCCTTTTCAGAGCGTACGAGATGCCGTCCGTCCCACTGCACCGACTCACGCGCAACCGTTACGCGTCCGAGATGGAAGCTCCACGCCCTCCTTCTGCCAACAACATTACTTTCCACTTTTAATTACAGATTCTATCGTTCGAAATGCGTAGTGACTCGTAACATTTCAAGACGCTTCGTCGAACGTTCGTTTCAACCAGATTCGAGACGCCTACGATCGTTCCGCTGGCATTAACGCGTCCCGATATCCGACTATCGGCGCGAACACTCGGAGGAATGCGTATCCACGTCGCACAGGGTCAAAGGGTCCTGGCGAGGCTAACGACGTCGATAAGTCGATTTAACCTCGATTCGATAATCGATATTTCTCACGAGATTGGTCCGGAGGTTTCGCTGTGACTATTCGGAATGACAGCACGGCTGGCGTAATCATTTGTTTCGGCATTGCAAGAACATTCGGATAGTAATAAAACGATGAAACGATACCGCGATGACGTTAAACAAAATGCAGATGCCAAGTAGGAATTGTAATTAATCGCGATTAGATGAATTTTCCTATCGACGTAATTTATTTTATATATAAATATAGTATTAGATGTAATATGAAATTAAATTATGTAAATTACATGTATGATTATCGAGTTGACGTAACACGAGTTACATCGTGTTCAACTTCCTCGTCCTCAACGATCGTGAAGGACGGTCCCCTAATATCGTTCGTTCCGCGAACTCTTGAAATTTCTTTCGTCCTCGAAAGGGAAGGAAAAAGGTGGCGATAAAAGGCGTCCGGTCGGCGATTCATCGTTCCACGACATCCAGGCGATCTTTAATAACTTCTCGAAAGAAAATCGTGGCAAGTGCGCGCCGTTGGCGGAAGGCGGGCGAAAAGGCGCCGCGTCACACCAGCCCGTGACAGATTTACCTTTGTTTGTCACGGCGGAAGGGGAGAGAAGAAGGAAGAGGAAAGTCTCGAGAGGAGAGCGGTTGGAAACGGCGATGATGCTGGAAGACGCGGAATAGGGTGCGAAAATGTCTCGACATCTGGTACCAGGGCTGCCGCCGGTGCCGCCGTCGACGTTGTCGCCGCCTTGAAAATTATTAATCCCCGTCGAAAGTACTAAATCATATCTCAGGGAGGAGCGCGCTACGCCGGGCGATCTTCTAAGAACGAAGGGAGACCCGCCGACGACGTTGACCTTGATTTAGAGACGTGGAAACCCTTCCTACCTTCTTACGAGCGGACCGCCGTCGCGCCCTTTCCTTCCTCCTTTCTTCGTCCTTTTCATCGAAAATTTACGATCGAGCGAGGAAAGCCACGGCTGTCGTGGCTAGGCCGATAATCTCCGCGGTACCAACGATTTAATCGAATTCCTATTACTTAAATACGCCCATCGAAACGCCGGGACGCCTTCGAATTTAACGGCGCGACCTCGCGTTCTCCAACTTCGGTGTGACTTCTATCGCGCGGTTTGACTACGAATGCGAAGGAGCTGCGTGATCGTGCTTGTTACGGTATTTCTTGCGGAAGAAGTCGAGTTTATAGTATACTTCAGAGGAAGAAGATATACGGAAGGAAGAACGAGAAAGAAGTTTTAAACGTGTCGCTCTTGACGGACGGAGGAGACGAGCGCGTATTCGCGGGTGGCGTACGTTGCCCTAACGAGACTTCGTACTTCGTACGCGGTTATACGCGTAATAAATCGTATCGAGCAGCTTTACGATTGTATTATGCTCGATGCTTCGTGGTCGAGACACGGATGGGCCGACGTCACTCGCGTTATTGCGCTCGAAACGTTGCATTTCATCGCATTTATCTTTATCTTCCGTGCAGCCTTTAAAATGAGAAACGCACTTTCCAAACGAAGCGCGATCGTCCCAGAATTTTCTCGAGTTTTTTAGGCGACTCGCGAGATTTTCACGCATTTTTCCGATCGACGATCGCTTCTCAGCGATATTTCGCTTCAAATATTGAAAAGCCAGTGACGTCATACGCGTTATTGCGACAGAATCGTTGCTTTTTCTTTATACATTTATTATTTATCTTTATATATATGTATATATATTTTGCATGCAGCATTTAAAATGGAGTTCTTTCGAAGCGAAGCGCGATCGTTTTAAAACTTTTTCGAGTTTTATAGGCGGCTCGCGAAATTTCTAGATTTTTCCGATCGACGATCGCTTCTTAGCGAGATTTCGCTTTAAATATCGAAAAACCAGCGACGTCGAGTCGATTTCTTCGTTAGCTCCGCGCCGTGAACGAACGAAAGGCATTTATTGCGCTTCGTGGTCGCTAACCCTGCCTGCTGTTACGCATGATCGCCTAACGAGTACGTAGATCGTAGCATCGGCCGAAAGTCGTACGCGAGATGTTTCGCGAGCGATCGAAATGACGGCTGTCCGTTGTCGTTCGTTCGCCTTGGAGTTTTCCACCGATTCAAAGCGCGTGCTAACGCGTGCCTATCTCTGCAAGATCGTCCCCGATGAAGAGCATTCATTCCCAGAGTAACCTTCAGTTTTTCCATAAGAGATCGTGACGTGGTCGAACTGAAGATTCCTATGGAATTAAAGTGAAATCGTTCGTCCACGGCATTCGTACATTTTATTAAATGATTCCCGTCCGAGAGAAAGTTCGCATAGAAAAAAAACGATGAAGCGCGTTTGCTTTTCGCAAGCTGCGAGATACCGAACTTATGATTTATTATTATCTCTCAAAGGCGAAGAGAATTTCTCAACGTCGAGTCCGACTCGACGTCGTCTTTCTTCTCATCCTATCTAATGTAAAACAAAAATTATGAATAAAATTATAAAATAATATATAAAATATACGAAAACTCGATTAAAATTGTACAACTTAAAAATTAATTTGGACCGCAAAGGGTTGAACCTTCGGAAGATTTGAGACGTGAAAAGAACATGGAATCGATAGTTCGATCGTCGCGATCGAAAAGGAACTCAATTCTGGCCGACGGAAGGATCGAAAGCGTCGAGACGTTTCCAAAAAACCAAAGTATTCCTGAAGCTCGCCGGTTATTTTTAATTCTGGAAAGAATGCGCGATTTAAAGCTTGGCCATCCTGGATGGGAAGGAACTTGTTTCCGTCCGACGAAGGAATCCCAATCGTTCGACGCTTACCAAAGGCAAGACGACGACTTCTACGGCTTCTACCGGTAATTTTTATGTCCGAAAGAAGCGCAACGCGGCTGGATCTCCGCGAAAACGAATCGACCGTTTGGTCAGCGCGTAAATATGGAAGCTGTTAGTTTGGCATATCGACGGTCGCAACGAGACGCGTCTTGGTAGCTTCGTGCGGTGTTCCGGTCACGCTAGACGACCGACGCACGGTCAGGCATTCGGAGGACGAGATGGAAGGGTCAGCGGGCGCATTCCCAGTTGGATATGCTGTTAACGCAGGTAGAAACGCGGAGAAAATATGGCGCTTAATGAATCGCTCGTGCACTGACCTCATCTCGTCCGGTAATGGAATTTCTAAACACGAATACACTTCTCTTCCCTTTCCATTCGCTTCCCTTTTGTGTACATTCGCGCGCGTCCACGCGTCTCCTTCCGCCTGCATCTGCCGTCTTTTCACCGTGCGCGCGCGTCGCTAACCGTTCCCTGTTCCCTCTTTTGCAATCGCCCTCGTCGTAGGATGATCGAACGATATTCCGCTCGACGCGTCCACCAGCGACTTTGTCTCCTTTCGGAACGTCGTGTTCCTTCTTTTCGAGTTTCGACACGATGGATCTGTTCGACGCGTTTACTCCGGCGTGTACCACCGGTGGCTCGCACTGATATATCCCATTAGATGGTACGCACCACCGATTTGGTTGGTTTAGTAATTGGACAAAATTTCCGTATAGTTTAAAATTGAGACGATGGAAATTTGTCACTTTAGTTCGGCGCTGACCGATGAAGCTAAGCCCTCTTGGAATAGTCCGTAGGAGAGAAAGATGAATTGCAAGGCTGGCGTGAACTCGTTAAAACTACAGTTTTGCTATAGCGACGATTCGATTAAAAAAGCCGAAGTTGGAAGTTTGGAAGAGTGCAACGTGATCGACTGCAGAGGAAAACAAGGTTAGGCCAAATGGTAGATCTAGCGATGCTCACAAGCTGAGCGAAAGTAAATCTTATCCCCCAACGATTTTCAAGAACTTCCAGAAAACTGGTCTACGGCAGGAATACGAAACCGGATAGTCGAACGTGCGATCCGATTAGGATTCGCGTGGATTCGAAGCGTCTCGATAACACCGCCTTGTCTGTACCATTACGGTCTAACGGCGAAGACGATCCATCTTCCTGGTAATAATCCTTCGTTACGTAGCCATTGAAGAGAACAACCAGTGGATTGGATCGTCGCTGGTCGACACGCGCGTTACCGGATTCGGCTGCGTGTCTGATGCGACTGGAATTGGCCTGGTAGAGCGACGAGTCAATGAGAAGTCGCATACCCTCCCTCCCTCCCTCCCTTCCTCCTGGTCGTTCGAGGCCGGAATAAAAAGCGGGACCTAGGATTAAACAGCGTGCTGGAATCCGGTAAACGAGCGGCAGATGCCCCATGGCTAGCAGACGCGATCGGAATGGACATCGAGGAATACAAATTGTCATTAACGTTGAACCTATCGACGTATCGTGTATACCCCAATTCTTACCGTGACCGATTCAAAGATCTGTCCCTGAAAAGTAATATTTTCGACACTCGGGCCCGCCTAGGAGTCAATTTGGTATTGAATTGAATAACGGATGAAACGATTTTCATAAATCGACGAGACGAATCCATTTACTTCTTTCATTTACATCGTAGAAATGAAAGGAAAAAGTAGTGCCACGTAGGAAATTCCAAGGAAGATTTAAGAACGATCGTTTAACCGGTCGTTCGTGGGCTTAATGTTAAGCCCATAGCCGCGGTGAGACGAAGCGCATGATGTTGCGGTGAGCAGCATTCAAGAGACCGCACAAAAGGAGCATTGGCATCAGGGAAATCGAAGAGCAATAACGCGATTTATATCGAAATCGGAAGACATCGGCTCTCCATCGTACGGATCGTGAT
Organism: Liostenogaster flavolineata; assembly: GCA_025433975.1. Classification (NCBI taxonomy): domain Eukaryota; kingdom Metazoa; phylum Arthropoda; class Insecta; order Hymenoptera; family Vespidae; genus Liostenogaster; species Liostenogaster flavolineata. The sequence goes on along the minus strand of JAITYT010000616.1, from coordinate 1,558,763 downwards.
CGAATAAAGACAGAGATGCTTCCGGACAATTTCCTATCATCCAACTGGATCGAAAACATGTTGTCGGGGCTGGTGAAGTGACGGACGACCGAGAAACGAGTTAGTCGGTGTAGTGGCCTCTGGTAACAAAGAGGTTGTCGCTGCTCAGCGCCATTTTATAAACGAGGGAAGCTGCTCGCGCATGCCCGACCGTGAAAATGTATCGCGAAAATCCGTCGTTCGGTAAAGCTCCTTGTCGAGTCGCGGTCCGGCCTGTTTATGATTGGTACAACTCCCAGGACGATCGTTCCAAACGGTCCAGACCCTCCGACCGTTTTCTCTCCTTTCTCTCTCTCTCCCTCCCACCCCCTAGCCACTGCGAAAAGCGACACAGCGCGCATTAGCGAGAGCTCGCGCCCGCCAAAGGCGGAACGTTTCGCATCGAGAGCTTAATTCGGCCGTACCGCGAGATATATTAATTAACGATGGCTCGACTTGCGACTCAATTTAGAAACAAGCACCTTGTTTGCATAGAGCGGGAATACCGCTAGTAGAGCGCGGGTCGCCACCCTCGCTGCGGAGCCGATGTTAATGGCTTTCGACGGAGAACGAGTTGGAGATGTATGTCCACCAATACGAACTCGCCGCTACGTTGTTCGTACACGCGGCATCCGCGGCAGGATAGTTCGGAGGATGGTGGATGGAAGGAAGAGAGGAGACGCGAGCAACGAGCGAGAGAACGAGCG
>JAITYT010000616.1:1531523-1557923 GCA_025433975.1 Liostenogaster flavolineata | reverse complement strand
GATGGAAGAGAGAATATATATATATATATATATATATATATATATATTCTATATATATATATGCATGCAGGAAGGAGCAAGGCGAAACGAGAAAAGAGGCAAACGTAGATAAGTATCGCGGGTACCAAGAGTGTTTGAGCAAACGACTCGATCTAGGCCCTTAACGCGGCTGCTGCTGACTACGCGAGCGCCTGCGCTTGTGGCGTTGTTTTCAACGGCCACGCGCGAATTCGATGTTCACGGCGACGATCTTTTTTTTATATAATGATATAATATATATAATATAAGTTATATATAAACTGATATATAGGATAATAATTTTATTTACGTAATATCATATATATAATAATAAAAAGTATAATATAAATAATAAAATAATAAATAAATTTGGTAAAAAACCGAAAATCGAAAACGAACTTTCCGGACAACCCAATATATAGAATCGGTCGTAAATAATTAATATTCGTATTGCTCTTACTCCTAATGTATGCCCTAATGTAAATAATGAGAACAGTCCGATTAGATTTGTACATTTTTTCCAAGGTGATAACGATATTTTAGAAAATATTGAAATAATCGATCAATGTTCGATAGGGATTCTAGGGTTTGGCCATGACAAGAACGATGATCAGTACGTATCGGTGTATGATACAATCGATCTGGCGATGATTGTATCAAAATCGAAGTAATGAATTTTTGCGCTTGATTTATACGTGTCCTCTATTGTCGCGCGTACGTGAATACGTCATTAGGTAAACCTTCGTTAAAACGGCGAAGCGTTGGAGGAGGAAGATAGGAGGTTACCATCTGGCAAAAGGGAACGGTGTGGAAGTACCTTTAACGCGACGGGAAGCCCTAGTTGAGGCACTCTTTCTCGAGAAGGAGGACCGGTTGTTTGTACATACTTGGAATTTTTCATCGAGCTGACTAACCGATGACTTCGCATACGACTGAAGAGTGAGGTGCCTGTATATAAATGAGCTAAGATGTCTTAAAAATGTATTTAGTATCTACTAGGTAGAACGCGTTCCAATACGATCGTCAATCATAAGACATTCTCTGATGGCCATTGAGCTATAATCGATGAACTTTTTTATAGATAATTTTTGTTTCGATCAAAATTTAGTGGCAGGTAAAAAAAGACGCATTAATATAGATACGAAATGAAACTCGTGGCTACCAAGGTATAGAAAATTTTAGGTCAAAGAACATTCGTAGAATAAACCCATCACGATAAATATCGATGACAAATATTTTACATGAAAATAGTAAATTTCGATTAATTTGTAATTCCAACTTGTGATATCAAATAATTAATCTCGATGCTACTTTCCTCTTAATTTCTGCAAAAGAATGTAATAAATGAAATTTGTCGCTAATATTTTCTACGCTAAAGATTATCGTTTAAACGTTAGAATTTATTAGTCACTTAATTGACACGGATAGTTTCGTAACGTCTTTATCATCGATTGTTATCTAGTAACCGAAAGTGTGAAAATTGTTAATCTCTTATGTAAATAGCAATTCCAACGACATATCTTAGCATTAATTAAAATGGAATAGCTAATATCTTGGCAAACCCTTACTGTATGCTAACACGAAGGCGCTTGCTCCTCCGGTGATATAGAGGTTGCATATTTCCAGGAGCAGAAGCGAGCTGACTACAGGGATATGTAAATTTCAGACACTACAAAGATTATTGAAGTGTTTCCTTTGACTTAAAATTTAATTTCGTGAAATCTTCCAAGTAAAATAAAGAATTTTCATTTTAAATTAATAATTATTCAATTATAAACTTATTATTTCCTGTACCATGCATATGCTGCACTCGTAAAAGGTAATTTAAATTAAGCGGTAAACGAATGATTCACGTACATTATCGTATCAACACAGAAATGCAATTTTACGTATCAACGCGAATTTGTAATTCTTTATTAGATAGGCAGTACGTGAGAAATTATCGATTCACTCGCTTGATAAAAGCGATAGAAGCGTAAAATCGATATTATACCGTTCACTATAAATTAAAATACCGCAAGAAAAGAAATGTTCGATATTATGCAAATTTCGTAATATATTCGCGCTAAAAAATACGACGCGTCGAGCTATACAAGCAAAGCCAACCGAATCTTGTTTAGATTCGTCTTGACGAGAGGATTCACGAATCGCAAGTTATGGAAGTTATCTAAAATTTAGGGCGTAACCTAGACGGAAATTGAACCACGGTTCTTCACCCTCTCTGCCGGATATACGATCGTCGCGTAAATCGGGGAGTTTCCGTTTGAAGCGCACTAAATTCTTTCCATCTGAGAACGAAATCATCAAGATTATTTTACGTTAAGATCGCTATTCCGTCAAGCTTCGAAGGGATTTCAAGCGTCAAAGGCGAGAATTTTATAACGAGGATGCTTCGACGTCCACTCGATCAAGACGTTCCGTTTGATAAAAACATTCACAACGAGAATCCAATTCAAATTGATCGAATCGAAGAAGAATAAGACGAGTCGTGGCAAAACTAACGATTCCAAAAAAAAACTCGAATCCCGTCGACGTATTTCGGACTCCCAGGTGCGATTTATTAGACAGCGATTCTGAAAAACAAGGAGTTTACAACGAGATTGCTTAAACACCCACTCGGTCTCGCAACCGCTTTCACGCGACGTAATCGTGTCTTTCGATCACGACGTTCCCTTTGATGAAGACATTTGCAACCGAGAGTCGAGTTCGAATCGACAGTTCCGATCGAGCTATCCCGTTCGACGAAATCATAGAAAATGAAAGTGGCGAAGGGCCACGGACGAAGGGACTGATCCCAAAATGTTCCAATCCAATCGGCATATTTTAGACTCGAACGAGCGATTCATTGGACCACGAACGACTAGATATGAATTAACAGCAATACATACGTACGTACCTACATACATACATATATACGTACGTGCGTGCGTGGCTAGGACGTACACGGATGGAAGAAGCACGATGACTCGGTCGGAGGCTTGTCGCTCGTCGGAGGACGATGCTAAAGCTATAATATAGGGGACTCGAGCATTTAGCTTATCACGGCGAACTATCTACCGGTGGCATACGCCTCCGGTTAGCAGGAGCTTTTCACCCCTCGCGAAGCAACGGAGGCGCCAAGCTCGAGGTATCGTCCTACCACCACCACCACCACCACCACCACCACCATTGCCATCGCCATCGAAGCCCGAGACCTTAAATCAGCCCGCGGGCTGCCACAGTCGAGTTAAATTTAAACTAAAGCGTTATCGTGGGTTGGTACCCGCACGCGTACGAGGACCGGACCAGAGATAAGCCTCGCTCCTCTCCTTCGCTCTCTTCCATCGTCCTTTTCCTTCGGTTCTTCCCCCCTAGCCATTGTCGATCCCCCTCCCAGCTATCCCACGAATTAGGAGCTTATTTACCTAACCGCTCACCTCTGCCTCCAAGTGCTGCCTTATCTGAGGCTTTCTAAGTTTTATCGTGGCTCTTTTTCGAAAGCCGACTCGATCGAAGTTTTTTTCTCTAGTTACGTACAGTCTGGGCCGCGCGATTGCAAGCTCGTATTGTTAATAACTGGCGATGTTTTTAATAGCCAATTAGACGTTGGCTGATGTTCAATCGCGGGCTAAAGGAAAACAGGAGAAAGGAATCGCAACATGAGTCAAAGTCATAATTGTGTTCGGAATCAGTGTCTTTGTTGAAACGACGGAAGGATTCGTTTTCATCGTGACTCGAATGTGTGTGTGTGTGTGTGTGTGTGTTCGGTCGAACAGATCCGGTGTGTTGGATATGATTATCACAGACTATCCATCGAACTCCGTAAATAATGCTTGGAATAATGTCGACGATGTTATTCGTTTAACATCGAATTTCTCATCATTCGCGAATCGAATAGTGAATTGGTTAGATGAATGTTTAAAAGCTTAAAAATTTCCTAAAGACTAGTCGTATCTACATTATGCTGTACACTCCCAACTAGTATCCGAACAATTAGTAATTTAGTTAATTTCATTTGTAAATCATTCCTGTTACGTCTCTCTGGCATGTCGCGCGACGTTGCTCAGTTCAAATCTCGTGCGTAACATGCGTCCTTTAGACGCGACATCCGTCTTATCTTGTGATTTATCGCGATCACGTGGTTATCCAAAAAAAGCCTCAGTGGTAAAGGTACAAAGACGCGGCACGTGATAAGTTCGAATCGATGAAACGGAACGTAATCGTGGTTTATGGACGGAGCTTAAGCGTATCCTAAGCTAATTGGGCTTCTCCTTCGTCATCGATCACGTCCTGACGCCCGTAAGGATCCAAGCGCGCTTTGGCGCCTCGTTCTTCTCTCTGTCTCTCTCGTTCACTCGCTCACTCTCACTCACTTTCTCTCTCTATTGCGGGACGAAAGTCGAGGGAAGAGAAGCTATTCCTCGGCCTATTGAAAGGCAGCTGCTTACGGTCGCGCTGAAATACCGCCGTCGAAACGTCGTAACGTAGATCGATCGAGAGAGAGAGAGAGAAGGAAAAATCGTCGACTTTTACTGCCGGTCTTAACCGTGTCGTCGAGAGATCGTAGTCAATATCGTAGCCTCCGAGCGCAAAGTCGTCAAATGCACGTACGCGAAACCGTAAACGCCAGAAGGACGACGACCATGAGGCGCACGTGACATCCGATCGTCCGGAAACGTTCTATGGTTGCCAAAACTACGAAATTCCCTGTCGTTGCATGGCTTCGATGAGGAGGCGAACTTGAGAAATAAGAAAGTTTTTTTTTTTTTCCTTCGAATTCATTTATTTTCCTAGTCACCGTAAACAGGTTAGAATTATATTTCGTATTTTTTTTTTCAGTTACGAACATCGATCTTATTCGTCTATCCGTCTTCCAGCCGTGTCATTAAAAGACTGATTGAAAATAAATATACGAGAGAACAAGATCGAAGTCAAAACCGTTCTACGGTTGCCAAAACTACGAAATTCCATATCGTTGCACGACTTCGATAACGAGGAGACGAACTTGAGAAATAAGAAAGTTTCTTTTTTTTTCGTTCGAATTCATTTATTTTCCTAGTCACCGTAAACATGTTAGAACTATATTTCGTATTTTTTTTAATGTTACGAACATCGATCTTATTCGTCTATCCATCTTCCAGCCGTGTCACTAAAAGACTCGTTAAAAATATCATAAATATACGAGAGAATATGATCGAAGTCAAGTTTCCATTCATCGTCGTCTATCTTCGACCGAAAACTTTTCGATGATACGTCAGCGTTATTTCCATCCGAATTTCTCGAGAAGATCGAGTCAACGACGCTCGTTTCTACGCGTAACCGATCGTCACGGAGAATCTACGGAATTTATTCGTGAAGTCGTTCCTCCTTCAAGAAAGTCGAGACGAGAAACGATATTGTCGGCGGTGAAGTGGAAGGATGAACGACGGCACCGAACGAACGATATATCCAGATTTAATAGAGAGTTACCTACGAATCCGCCCCGCCTTTGAAACCCCATCGTTCCAGATCGACCCGTAACCCCAGGCACTGACGTCGGCATATTGCATTATCGCCGACTTATGGGATTCCATATTCAATATGGTACCGTCGCGGCGGATACAGGGCTAAAGGTCGAACGGGTAACACCTTGCCACCGGAGGCGCACATGCCACCCGACCCGACATTTTCTTACTGCGAAGAAATCGTTGACCATCGATCGTATACCATGAAACGACATGGAATAAAATAGGACGAGGTGCGACATCAAATATTATTCATCGTAGTGCCTGCAAATTCCCTTAACCCTCTTGTTACCTCGGAGCAGCCACTTCGCCTTTTCGATACGAGTGCGAAATGGAAACTTTGATTTTTTTATGGAAAATTAATCATTTACTTTTTATACGAACGATTAAAGATATTTCATTGAATGATCGAAGAATTGAATTACGAAAAATCTGATCGAGTTTCGATGCGATCTTCGAAATCGATGAAGTGCTGCTCGACAAGTGCGCGTGCCATCGATCGAAACAAGCGATAATCCGATGGAGGCAAGTCTGGTGAATACGAAGTATGAGGTAACATTTCCCATTCGGGTGCCTTCTGGCCCTAGTCTATACAAGACTACTATAACCTATATAATAACGATTAATTTAAACAGTATGAATTTTCTTACCACGAAATAATAAGCCTTCCAAGCCGAAGCAAGTGAACAGAAAAATATTTCTACCGTTTCTAGTTTAATGAAGAAGCATCGAACGGAAGAATAATATTCGATAATATCTTCGATCATAAAAAAGCGGGAAATTTGGGCGGGGACTTGAAAGGATTTAAAACGGCACTTTTTTCCCGTCTGCAGAACTCGATAATGCCGTGAAATTGCGAAGGACGATTAGAAGGTAGGCGGAGTCACGGCGAGAAAGTTCGTTTTCCGCGAGAAGCATGGAAAGAAGGTAGATTTCGCGTGGAAGGGAGAAGACGGGATCGGTGTGTGTGTCTGGAGTGGAACGCGAGGCGATTCTCGTCACGATCAAAGAGGAAGACAGGCCGCACTAATACCGAAGTTGAACGGCTGCTTGGTATTCGAGGCCCGAATTCGCTCGGTATAGGAGGGGTCGTGATTGAATCTACGGTTGCCGGCCATGGTCCGAAGAAACACACCCCCGTAGCATTTATATCCTATGGGATTCGACCCTTCCACCTTCGTCATTGCGTCCCTAGCCGTATACTCTCGCGACAGGAATAGTTTTATTATAGCGAGCACGTTGACCATAACGCGCGATGACCCCCCATGGCGTTACCTCGATAACCCAACCCCCATGAACGCCGTACCTACGTACCTTCTTGCTTTCTTTCCCTTCCTTCCTTCCCTTCTTACCGCCTCCGACTCCTTTTCTTATACAATAGTCGTGAATCAGCTGTTTATACCCAACGTTTCTCTCGATGATCGTTTCACTTCCCTCTCCCGCGTCTCTTAAGCACAACGACGTATCTCCCGTTTTATCCGTCTTCATCTTCGTGCGAAATCTCCATACCATCGAGCCGCGCCGCGGTATTTGACGAATATCAGACGTTCGTTCGTTCGTTCCTTCGATAAGGTTGCAAATTTAAATCGAGAAAGTTACAAATCGACGACTCTCGTGAAAAAGTTCATAAGTGTACCCGCAAGAGAGGGGTGAACGCGCTTTCGAAAAGGCGCCCTGTGCGAAGTCAGCGCGTTATACGCGGCGAAAGTGCTCTCCTCCGGCTCCAGCGCGGTACGAAGAAGAATGGACGAGGTGAGCGCTGCGCCTACCGATAGGCAATCCCGCCAGCACGGCTGCCGTACGGTGCGGCCGGCTGCCAGGCGTTAAAGTCTAAAGCGGGATAAGAGAAGCCCCTCCCTCGCGTTCGTGTCGCACGGACAAAAAATCTCCACCCTAGCCGAAAGACGATCGATATAGTTCTTCGACTCGCGAGTTCGTCTTTTCCCGTCCTCTTTTACCGTTACGTCGCATCGCGCGATTCGAGAGAGGGAGCGAGAGAGAAATGGTACTTCGTAACGCACGACTCGCGGCGCAAAAACGATTTCGTGGCCTCGAGCGATCTTAACGGCCGTTACAAAGCCCCCCAATAAGACGAACCGCTTTCTCCGAGCGATATCGAAGTTTCGCTCGAGGTCGCTCAACTTTCGATGGAACCACGACGTCTGAATACCAAAATACCTGGGTCGAGATAACCGGGGGACGCCAAAGAGGCTGGAGGACCTCCGATTCTCCGAGGACGGTGGAACTTCCAGCGTTAACCGTTCTCATCCCCATCCTTTTCCAAGAGCACTGTATCGGTAAATCTCGTAACGTTCAATCGTCGCAAGTACTCGTTTTTCACGACGAGGAGACGTTTTTCACGCCTTCGAATTAACCCTTTCCTACGAATTTTAATTATCCTAAATTGTGTTTTTATTCGTAATAATTGCAAAATCTCCAAATATGTTGTTACGTGACGTAAGTGCGAACACCAGTCTATCGACGCGCGATAGGCACACTTTTCGGCGCGTTCATCAGTTTTGCTCCGTTCAGTGGCGAAAATGTCTTCGCGAACAATTATCTAACATTATCAATTTCTCGATGGGGATTTCGTGGACGTGGCAACGGTTCCTTGCCGAAATCCCAGCAACGATCCCAAATCCACGGATTCTCAGGGCAAGGAGGTAATTATTATCGAGTATCTGCTTAACTGCCGGGATTATGAGTAAACGTGGCCGCGGAACACGTGGGACCTGCGCTGTCTCCGAGCGAGTTATCCTACATCGCGTTCCGCGCGCGGCAGGATGCAAGATCAACGTGCGTGAGCGCGAACGAAACATTAGTCTACGGGGCAAAGGATTACCGCGTAAGTACGTCGCGTCGTTAATACTGATTTAGGGAAGTCGGAGCGCGCGGAACGTCCTACTCCTATTCGTCCCGAATTAAGACGATGCCATCCCGTCCCCCGTGATTCAAAACAATGATTAAAGACGACGTCGCTAGGATCGAGATGCCTCCTCGGCCTGGATGAGGTTAATCCCTTGCGCTATTTCGACGAGTTTGACTCGTGATGAAGGTTTTAGAAAAACTGTGCCGATCATCTGATGATTTTCGGTAGACGGCATGAGAGCAGACCTGAATATATCATAATTATTTAGAACAAATGAAATGTGGACGTGTTCTGAAGGAAGGTACTTCGGGCATATTTGGAAAAATGTTTGGTTAAGATACGTTAATTTTTGTAAGTTTTATACGCCTTGGTAGCAAACAAAGTGCATTGTAGGCATTTAATGCTTTTCTTTTTCCGAAAAGGCAAAGAGCTTTTACCTAACAATGAAACGGTAAATTCTGAAAAGTATTGCTCTCAATTGGATAAATTGAAGTTCAGAAGTCACGAATCGTCCGACAGTGTCCTTCGTGTGTCGTTGACAGCTCGACAAAAGTTGTTGGAGCTCGGAAGGGATGTTTTACCCCATCCATCATATTCACCGGACCTCGCGCCGCCCTCAGATTTCCACTTATTCCGATCATTAGAAAATCCCCTTAATGGAAAAAAATTCAATTCTTTGATCGAGATACAAATTTATTTAGAAAACTTTTTCGCAAAAAAACCTGAGACGAAGGGCGGAATTTTCAAGTTGCATGAAAGATGGAGAAAGGTTGTGGAACAGAATGGCACCTATACAAATTAATAAACGTATACCAAATTTAGATGAGCCGCGGTACAATTTTCCTTCAATTTCCTTCAAAAAAAACCCAGTTGTGCTAACTGGGGGACAGCATGCTCTCCTGACACTCGGAGTACCGGTGTGGCGGTTGCCTCGTGGATCGAAAAGAAAAGGACTACGTCTCTCCCCTCTGGTGTCGGAGATTCGTACTACTATCCTTTTATTCGTCGTGGATCCACATGCCGGGAATCGAACCTCGGCCTTCCGATCTGTAGGCAGGCGCGCTATCCCCTAAGCTACCACAGAATGGGTGCTAGATAAAACGTTCGCCACGTATTTGTACTAAGCGTCGCCACACCGAGATTTGATTCCTCGTACGTGAACCTGCAGCGAGAAAATCCGGAGGAAGGAAACAGCGCGATAATAAAAACAACACTACAGGCGGAGAAGAAAGAGAAGAAGAAGAAGAAGAGAAGAAGAAGATCGATTAGTACACAGCCCCGACATCAGAAGGGAACCTCCTTCATCATCAACATACATGCCTCCTTCAAAACCAAACTCGAATATCACGAGTCGGGCTCGTTGTCTAATTTCGTGCCAAACGCGAATGTCACGCGAGTCTGACTCGTAATCGATATTTCAGATCAAACATGAACATCACCAGTCGAACTCGTGGTCTTAATCAAGGGCCAAGTAATTAAGGTGAATGTCTCAATGGGATTTCGTATTATTTCGCGAAGCTTATCGATGGAACGCAACACCCAACCAGAACGTGTAAAGTTTTTTTACAAACAAACAAAAACGATGCGAAAGAATCTCTAGAAACGACGGCATTACCTGATACGCGCGTATCCGATCCGAGTACGACGAACGTTGGTCATCTGCCATCTCAAACGTTCGCCGTAGAAATACTGCGAGTTTGAAAGCCGGCGCATCATTTTTCCTTCTTCTTCCAGCTGTCTTCTGTCGATGCACGATCATCAGCCTTCGTTCGATTCGACGATTCCCACCGGTGAATAACGGAAGGAAGACGGCCAAAACGAGGACACCAGCGCCACCGGCTGCGTACTCCATGATCCGAACCACCGGGCTGCTCGGCGCCTCGATTACCGACCCTCGCCGCACTGTCCTGGTCTATTTAGCCCCTCCGACATCCACGCGCGAGCCACGCACCGCGAAAAACACCAGCCAATTGATCCGTTCCTCGTTGCTACAGCCACGTCCACGAGGGTCTAACGAAGTAAACGTCTTCTTTCTTCGTCGTTCGCGTTCTTCCCTTCAAAAGCGTCGTTTTCCCAGCTTTGATCTCGCCTAGGAACACCGGCGAACGTCCTTCGACGTCGAAACGGAATCGGATGAACCGTTCGATCCATATTTGGGTGACGTACGAGCGTTCGACAAATTTTTGTCGCTCGTCCTGTGGGTAACGATCGAGATCTTCGATGTAGATTTCGAAGCAACGATCGATTAAATAACGAATCATCCTTCGGACAGGGGGCGACGTCGAGCTGACGAAGAAAACGCGCCGGGAAGGAGATGGCCGGCTTTGGAGAGCCGTAAAGTTGAAACAAGTAGACGTTATGAATATTTAACCCCGGAGTTCCGCGCAGCATTCGTTTTAATTATACGGAGAATCTCGACTGGTGACGAATAGCAATTCCCGGTTGTATAATATTTACTGCGCAATTCCAAGCGTTGGGTAATTCGCACAACGAAGCAAGACTAGTGCCGGTATACTTTTTCGACTGGAGTCTCTTCGGAGTCGTAACGTCGCTCTTAACGAGAAACGCACGGCCTCCAAAATTCTCCGAATTGCTCCAAAGTCCGAGTCGGTGATTCGCATGGCGTAAAGCAATTATCGGTACGAAGGAACTTGGTAAAATCGATGTATCTTTCAAAAACGAGGTTTCGACGACGGTGTCTAATACAAAGTAGCAGTCGATTCACCATACATCCTCGTATACTCCAAAATTGTCCAATTTACTCCAGAACAATGAGATCGTCAATGCGAAGGAACTTGGTAAAATCGATTAAAAAATCCGTTTAAAAAAGCAAGCTTTCAACGACTCCAAACGACGAGTAGAAAATCGCGCGCGATCGAAAGGATACCGCGACAATCGCGAACTTCTCCTCGTGCATGCGCCTTCGCGGACCTTTCGACGCGCGTTCTAACTCGGAGAAACTCGTACTGGCATGTTTCTACGCTGCTAGAACGACTCATCGTGACGCTTCAAACGCACCGGTTCTCTCGTCGAGACATTCGTCTTCACTAGTCACAACACAACGCAACAAAACGACGACGACGACGACGACGGCACTGAAACATCGCCACCGAGTCGAACTACGACTAACCACCATTACACGGCAGCATCCGACGAAGCGCGATCACGACTCGTTTTTTCGCTTCGAGGACACGTTCCTCCTCTCTCGCACGCGCGACACGACCGAACTTCCCGATCGAGTGATCGAGTGCTCCGTTTGCTCGTCTCCAACGTCGAACTCCCTCGTCCGAGAGATTCGAGAGATTTTTATCAATAAAGTTTTCAGCACCGTTGTCTTCTCTTATCGTCTTCGATGTCCCATCGAACTTCTTCGAGAGATTCGACGTTTTTTCTCGTAAAGGTCGAACGCCTAGAAACGCAAGGACGCTCGTGCGAACGGATAAACGTCGAACGATGCACTAGTCGATCCGACGGCACGCTTTGGGGCGCGCCCCTTCGTCGAGGGGCACCCCTTGCGCCCCCCTTGCGACCCCGCGTACCTTCGTCACGCGTTACCGTGTATTCGATACGTCGTGTCCGTCGGAGGGGTTCCTTTGCTCGTGCGGAGCTCGTAGTTGTCGTTGCCCCCCTCCACCCCCGCCGCCCGACCCCTCGGCCGCCCCCGTAGCCCAGCTCTACTCCAGGGCGATCCTGCTATGACTAATAAGGGGCGAGAGGAAAGCGACCAACGGGGACGCAAGGAGAAGGTAGTGTCACACGAGGCGATCGTCGTCCGCGTTAAACGTTGCGTCGCGATCGAAAGCGCCCTGAGATCTTTGTGTGACGCACGGTGGCAACGAGGGAAGTCAACGCGAGTCGTTTTCATCGTCAAGACGATCGCAATTGTGATCGAAAGCAGGCTGAGTTTATCGAGAGAGGCTCGAACTAGCGACGCGGAAACAAGGAAGAAAGAAATCGGATTATTCGGAGATTGTTCGAATTTCGAATGAAATTCGTTTGGAGGTGTCGAAAGGAGGGTGAGTTTCTCAAAAGAAACCAACGACGCAGAAACCAGGAGGACGAATAAGGACGTTTGCCTAATCGGATATCGGTAACGATCTCGAGTGAGATTCGTCCGGATGTCAAGAGGATATTTGCGATCGAAAGATTCCTTTCGAGGAGCTCGAGCTAGCGTCGCAAGAAGAAGGAAGAGAGAAATTGGATCACTCGCGAATGATCACGGCTATGGAGGATTTTGCGTGGACGAGGACATTTGTCGTTGGTCGAATGTCTACGCGATCTCGAATAAGATTTATCCGAATATCTCGATCTTGTGTTTTTCTTAATGTCGTTTCGAACGTCTTTGCGATTGATCCTTATCCGCATAGTAATCTCCACGACGAAGGTGTAGGAAGAACGATTCTGATTAAAAACATGATATTGTTTTTGTTACGTCATCGATAGGTGGAGAGATATACTTGGTGTTATTTTTTCTCCGATTCCGTTTCAACCATACGACTAACGTCCTATCCGTCGGTATGTGTAAACTTGTTTCACCGTTTCCTGATGCTACATTGACTTGGAACAGGTTTAACAACTTACTTTTCATGGTTACGCTCCTTTCTTTTATTTCTACGTTTCTTTCCATGTTTTGACATCTCTCGTATCGTCTTATGCGATGTTTTCTTTCGATGCCTACGCGTAATTTAACTTACGGTAGCGACGGTACAAATACGATTTATCGAATCGCTTTCGTGAAACTGGACTAGAACCTACCACCTTTTAATAAATAGTAATTTATATAATTTAATAAATAAACGAAATTACTTCTCTTTATCGACTTTCCGAAATACTGAAAGAGAATAGAATCGCAAACGTACGAAAGTACCACCGATAAACCAAACATTCGATGCTCCAAAAAAAAGGCCACGGAGAAATGTGTTTAACCCATGATACATTTGAGAACCACTGGAAGCAATTGAAAACTCCATAGAATAGAAATAAATGTACAGACGATAAGTAAGATAAGTGTCGACGATAAGTACAATAAACGGAAAAATATATACACGTTCGATCGAATATATTACAATGTCGAATTCTAATTACGATAATTTAAACATCAAGATGTAATTACAATAAATTATAATATCAAATGGCATCGGTTTGCATTTAAGCGCTATTAAAAAGAAATTTCTAAGAAACGCATGGACGTAGGAAGTAAATTCACGAACGATCGAGAAGGAACGTCTCGACGATAAAAAAAAAGAGTAAATGGAGAAGCGCCGTCTCATCCCGTAACGCCATCGATTCCATTAAATATAACAACTTAATTACAATAAATTATAATAATATATCGCAAATACGAGAGTCTCCGTTCGGACGGCAAGCGGGAGTGAATTCATGAGCGATCGAAGGAGAACGTGTCGACGATAAGTAAAAAAGGGGATAGGCATTGGCGTACGCAGGGAGAAATACCATATCCCGTAACGCCATCGATTCGATTACGCGCATCCGTTTCTTCGCGATCGATGCTACGTCGCGCCGCCGTGTCTGCGATGAACCGGCTCGGTCTTTATAAGCGTGGAAGCAACCGCGTTCCGTGTTCTTTTACCGCGACGAAACGCGTACCATATGCGCGCACGTCACCCTATATTCGCCATAACCCTCGAAGCGGTTAAAGGCATCGAATTTCCTACTCGTCTTCTCGTCCTCCTTCTCTTCGAGGAGGGCCCCATGTGCCACGGCAACGCCAAGACGCGAATCGAAATTCGCGAAGCGTCTCACGGGACCGTCGAACGATTCTCGCCGCTGGCGAAGAAAAGAGAAGATGGCGAGGGAAAGAAAGAAGCGGCACGAAGGGAGAGGAAAATACGCCTCGATAGGCGTAGACGATTTCGATGAAATCCCCGTGACAATACGTTCCCGGTGGTCCATGGTGGATGGAATGCCATCGTGACCGCGTCGATATGGAAATTTTTTCTAGGACCAAGTCGACTCGATTTACGCGATACGCGTGCGACTTACGGGTACGTGGGTGACGTTGCGCGCGTGTGCGCCATGTACGCGGAGTATAGCCACGATATCGGCTGCTCCACGCAATTAATTCCAACGGGGTACTCCGAAGGTCGTAGAGTTTAATAGGTCCATGCGTCACGTGTCGATAATTCCTTTGAAAAACGTATCGAGGCGAGAAGACGAATTTTGTTTCGCTCTGATGGACAACGTTTCTTTTTTTTCGCGCGTAAATGCGCCTTTTCGTTGAATGTAACGTAACGATTTTGATGTAGGATGTATTTTAGGACGTAATTTTTAACTCGCTTGCTTCGTTCTTTTCCGATGAATACGTTTTTGAAAATTTGTTTACTCTTATCCTTCGACAAATCGTGATAATTTTCTTCGTTTAAAATGGATATTTTTCCGATTGTCTTTCTTCGACTTCTCGTAGAAAAGATATTGCAAAAAATCCTCCAACGGACGCGTGTTCGACCGATGTAAGTCGAATCGGACGCGTGACGAAGGATTCGACGATGACGAGGGCTGACATGAAAGACAACGAAGAAAGCGGAGAGGAAAAGCCAAAGGGGGAAAGCATAGAGGGATTCGACGTCGGGAGGAGGGTAACGAGAAAAGCGGATCCACTGGGAGTAAGGTTTGAGGCGGGCGAGGTCTGGGGGGATGCTGAAAAAGAAAAATCACGGTAAATATTTATCTTGGCGCGCGGAGGTGTCGTCATGGAGAATCGAAAAATCACGGAAACCCTTGTTACTGGCAATGAGCAAATTCAACGAATTTCACGGCTTTCCTTCCAAGAGGTTTCGCGGACTAGGCCAAGAACGACGATTTATCTTGACGCGATCTATCGAGGGAATATCGAAAAGTACCGCGTCGAAAGAAAAAGGCACGCGAAACGTGACGTTAACGTAATTTCCTTTCGAAATTAAAAAAGGTACGTTCGACTGCACTTTCGAAAATTTCAAATTTCTTCGCATTTATTGAATTAATTTTAATTCTAGTTAATAATTCAATAATTTTTAATAAATAAATTAAATTTAACGATTAATAAAAAAACATTTATCACTCGAGGTATCCAGCTCGAAGAAATAAGATCTGTTCGAATTTGCGAAAATTATTGCGCAGCTTACGAGGGCAATGAAAGAAGAGTCGCAAGAACGAAGGGCCGAGAATCCTTCGTCCTATCGCGGATGAACGCGGGATGAGACGAAGTTCGAAGAACGCAACGCAAAGACGTCTATTTTCGTCGTGGCAAGACACGCCGCACCGTCACTCGTTCCGTTAGATATTTTTAAGGTTTCCGTCTTCCACGTACGTGCATGCGCATTTACTTACACCCTTCTTCTCTTGCCTTCGGCAAAATCACACCCCGACTTCTTCGAGGCGGCTCGACCAACCGATTCACCGAAGATCCTCGTGCCGTGCGCGCGTCGAAGCGACATCCGACCAGACGCAATATTTTCAACCCGCACCCCATCCGCGACTCGAGTCGACTCGAGTCGAGTCGAGACGAGACTTTCTCTTATCGCCATAAGTTACGACGATCCGAGTCAACCGAGTGGACGAAAGGCCGACTTCTCGGACTTTGCGTGACTTTATGACTTTGCATGAAGACGTTGCGTCTTTATGACGCGGCCTCTTCTGCGCGCCTTGCGCCGCGATGCGAGAATAAAAAGAGGCGGAGCGAGCGAAGGAACTCAGCTTTATTTCGAATAAAATCTTGCAAGTTTTCGGCCGAAGAACAAAAGAGGCAAAAGTAGGATTCCTTTAATCTAGGGAGCGACACGTAGCGTGGATTTCATTTTGTTTTTTTTTCGTATCGATCTGAAGGCAAGACGAACAAGGAAATTTGCGGGTCGATCGGAGCAGCGAATTTTCTTGATCGAATTGTCTTTTACGTATACGTTTCTCGGAGGAATTTCTGCTTTTTTCTGCACGTTTTTACACAATTTTAAATACGACAAAGAATGTTTTTTTCCCCATTTTTTCAGACAACAAGTAGACATCAAGATAATATAATTTATGATATTTCGTAAGAAGATATTTGCTGTATCAAGATTACTGTAATATAATCAGAAATCAATGGTTTAGATAGAGTTCTTAATGTATCTAAATAATGGAGTTTGGCTGAAACTAATGATTTTAGTAAAGATGAAATATATTTATTTCGAAATATTCTCTAAAGTGGAAACGGTAAGTTTGAAACGCAATTTTGTAACAGTGTCTATCAACGTTTCAACGCATAAATAACTTTGAACTCTGCCAACCCCGACATTTAAAACCCGCGAATTATTTAAACGAATAACGGTAAATATGTTAAGAAGTTTTTTAGCCTCGTACGAATGGACACTGTCGCATTCTAAAATAACTTAATAAGCGTTATAAATTAATTAGTCTTAATTGTCGGTCATCGTCAAAGAGAGTTTGATGTCGCTTTTGGAATCGACACGAATTATGCTCTAATGTCATTCCAGTGATAATATCGAATCCACGGCGTTCGGCTAGTAACAATACACTTAAGAAATTCTTGTCTAATACGAATAGAGATATTTTAGATAGCGCTAAAAGAGTCGTGAAAAATTCTAATTTAATCTAATTTACATGGAAGCTCGTATTATTTCACTCCGTTCGAATGAATTTCGTAAAGGCTTTAATCTCGTGGCAGCGAGGAACGATTCGTGGAACGCAGAGCCCCAAGGTTGACTCTACGAAATTCTCGAGGAACGGAGTTATTTATACGTAACGCGTAACGTAAAAAAGATTGAAACGTAGTTTATTTCTCCTTCGTACGATGAACTTGTTAATCGTCCAACGTAGCCCACAAGAATTGAAACATCTTCTAAAACGTATCGAATATTCGTCAAATTCTCATTCATTCTTACGCGTTATTAGCGAAGTCGATGAAATGCGTGGATGTACTTCGTGGAATCTGGTAAAGGCCCGGACGACTCCCCATCTAAGAATCTCTCGGATCTCGAAAATAGATTTAATTTAAAAGTAAGTTGACTTACTACTTTAAATGGCGGAACTAGTTGCCGCGCCGGCTCAGAACGGCTTTGAGCTGTCATTGCCTATTCCGTTGGTAAATTCGGTGGTGTGCGTATTAGCGGATCGACGCTGGACGAGGGGCCATCGCTAATGGGGTCTGACGTTGATGAATCTGCAGGTTAGGAAGTCGTCAACCGCAAATACGGAATGCTGGGAAGGTCGGAGGTCGTACCCAAAAGCGAGTATTCGAGTTTCGATATTTCGAATGAGCGATGAATAATATCGTGGCAAACGTAGAACGTTTGGATCATAGAGTGAAAACAACGCTTTGACAGGACGCGCAGGTTCGAACGAAAATAATTCATGACGATAATCCCATCGTTATTGCAGAAGTATGCCGAAAGAACGACGTAAAGAAGTTCGTAGGCACAAATCGTCTACTTCATCATTGACACTTTGCCAGCGGTGATGCTATTTTATCATTACGAAGTTTTTATAAGAATACACATTGATGCTATTTTTAGAAAAACAAATCATCTTCCACTGTTCTCCTTTCCCAATTAACCAGATGGTCTTTTGTTAAAATCTTACTACTAAAATTCTACTAAAATTAGTAGAACCTGTGTGACACTCGCCGACGTCAACCTAACGGCGATACGACAAATGCGCGGCCGGCAAACTGCTAAATACGAAATCTACGTTATTATTTCGATGAAAGATAATAAATTTATGTTCCCGAATTCCCTTAGATTCCGCGTAGCGATGGAACTCTATTCGATGATAAAATCGATAAGAACGATAAGCCCATCGTCGATTAACATCGCCGCCCACGTAAATCGTAACGATCGCGAAGCGTCTAATTCCAGGCATGGCCGAGGCAGGCCGAAGCACTTAAAATAAATCATTTCCGTTGCGAACGGTCGACGAATCCTCGGCTAAAAGCACGGAAAATCAATCGTCGTTCGAGCTGAGTCGCAGCCGTCGTCGCGCCACCACAACCAAAAATCAACTTTTCGACATTTATCAGAGACACTTCGAAATTAAAAATCCTTTGATCGTAAAACAGGGCGCAAGGCAAATCCACCAAATCCACGCTATCGTCACCGATCTGAATCGAACCGGTCCGAAGAAACATGGGAACGTAGGATAAGGGACATGGATTTCTACGTTCGACGAAGAGGAGGGAAGGAGGGAAGAGGGGAGGAGGCAACCAACAGGACGACGGACCTGCCGAAGAAAAATCGTTACTTTTGGATAACCCACGGTCGAGTTTCGACGATTTGTCGTCAAAAGACAAGATCCTAATGGGAAAATAATCCCTCGCGGGTTAAACCACGGAGAGAGAGAGAGAGAGAGATAAAGGCTCCACCGTGCGCCGAGGAACGACAGGACAGACGAGAGACGATGAAGCGGAAGAGGAAGGAGACGGAGGAGGAGGAAGAGGACGAAGAGCAGAAGAGAAAGGGGAGATGGAAAGATTCGGAGCTGTGGAAGCACAGGCGGTGCCTGTGGTGAGTCGGTCCGAAGTATCCTAGAGATCCTGCCGCTGATAAGGATCCCTTCTTTCGGGAATTTCGTTTGGAATTTGTTTTCTAAGGACAAGGCGAAGCCGCCAGCTTGCGATCGTTCGGCAGGGTAAAGTCGTCGCCGGATCAGTCGCGGTTAAACGCGGTTAAATCGACGACCCGGTCGCTACATTACGATTTTATTTCACCAGATACGACTGACCAAATTGGCACTAGCGATCGCTCCAAGTTTCCTTTGGAATTTAGTTTCTAGGGGCAAGAAAGGATCGCAGGCTGAAATCGTCACTGAGCTTGAACGCGACTCGAATCTACGACTCGATCCGGCTTTATTGGGCGAAATACTGAGCTATCGAAGCCGCGAGTTTCCTTTTCAACCTGCTGCGCGACAGGAAGTTTCACGACGCGTTTCGACACCGACGAAGATGGAAGAAAGGGAAACTCGCCTTGGTCGAACGTATTTCGTTGGTAATAAGTACGCGATTGAGCAACGGAGTAACACGAGTTCTGCTTTCTTTCAGGTAACGTCGAAGTGTCAAAGACTTCTCCTCGTTGTCGCTTTGGAGGGAAAATTCGAGGGAAAACACGAGATTGCACTAGCGGAATCGGTAGTACGCGGTTGACAGGATAACTTATTTAGCAGCATCTACTACTTGTACACATCGAGGTACAACGATCCTGCTAAAAAGCAGGAATAACTTCGAATTATCGTAGCTCCATGTAGACGTATTTACACCGTTATTTATCAAAGACACGAGAACTCGAAAAACGAAACACGCCGTATTTTAACCCTTTGCACTCCAAGCAATTTGACTGTATGCAGGCAATCGACTCTAGGACTATTTTTCTTACATTTCTCATTAAAACTTAATGATAACTCGTGGGTAGTAACACTGGCCGTAGGAGTAGAACGCCTTCGAGTGCCTGGACGGTACAGATGGCCTTAGGGGTGCAAAGGGTTAAAACACCGTAAACACACGTCGCAGCTTTAAAGAAGAACTTCGTCGTTTAAAAAACCTTTCAAGAAACAAATCCTAATCAATGAAATGAGCCTAACGAATATACTTTATAGATCTCGATGAGCCATCCACTCGATCCTACGTACGTCGATCAATGACGCGAAAAGATCACGCACGATGAACAGAACGAATCGACCGGGACTAACCCTGCGAAACGTCATGGAATTTGTCAGCGAGGCCTTTGTAACCCTCTGGACAAGAGCAGGAGCGGATTACGAGCTAATTAAAAACCCGTAATGCGGTACGGTCTCGGAAGTGCGTGCCGCGAACTTTCAATCCTCTGATCTCGTACGCGCTGCGCGGCCATCCAAAAAGAACGGCAGCGCGTACCGCTAATTAGCACTTCTTCAAAGATCGCCTCGTGACTCTGTAACGCTTCTCTACCCTCGGAGGAGTTCTCTCGGCTTCTTCCCTTCTTCCGTCTTCTTTCCAGCGCGAAGCGCCATCGTCGCGACGACACGACGACCTTAACCACGCACGCTTTACGCCCAACCACTCGCAACGAATTCTCCAATCGAAGCGCACTTCCACGATGCGACTCCGACGATGAATCGTACCTCGATCATCGCAGCCCAAGAGCCAACGTCGTACCTCCGACCCTTGTCAATCCGACCGCCGTTTCACCGCCAAACGAATCTTCTGGTTCGACTCCGACCCGACAGACAGCATGCCTCGTGCCTTTGCAAATATCCGTGGTCGATTATATTTTTTTTATTTTTAGTAGTTTTCCAAAGTTCGAAGCTTTTAACGCCGATGAAAGGCGTAGAGCAATATCGCGCGTCAGAAGAGTATAGAAAAAATAAATTACAAATAAAGATTAAACATTGCAATAATTGGCCTTATATCTTTATGCAAACCGCAACCGTCAAGTTTCATAGCCGATATTTATGGAGATGAAGTTATAGAGGTTCAAGAAGTTATATCAAAAGCAGTCGATAAAAACACGTAAATACTTTAGGAAAATCGTACCGCGTCTTGAAATTGACAACATTTCTTTCGAGTTGCCTTGTAAACACGTAATGGTGCGTATAATTTCTGTTTGGATTTTTGACGAATCCGCCATGACGTTTTATCGCATTCCGATAGAAAAACGCAAAAAATTTTTCCCCGGCGAGAGATCGAACGCACGAATTCACTGTGAACGATAAATCGCTTGAGAACGTTCCTTTCGCGCGATCGTCGTACTCGAGCTACTCTTCTCGAGGGAAAATGAAAAGAGTTCCGCGCATCGTCGTGTCGCGTTTTCTTCCCGTAAGTTCAACGACGAGTGAAAAAAAACCGAAGTCGAACGAAACGTATCAATTTCTTAACAGCTCGAAAAAATCGAATAAAACGCGCGCTTAAAAAGTTAATCAACGCGGAATTGTACCATTCGGTGGCGAATCGTTGGTTATGTCGCCCATGGGACGTCTTTGATAAATTGCGACGTCATCTGGTTCACCGTCATCGAAAATGTGCTTGTTTAAATTCAAGGACCGATACGTCCAGTTGTAAATGGTAACGAAGAACATCCTTGCTGGCGAATATCGGTGGTTATTTTTTGACCGCGCGTTTCGTCGCGTTGTCGTCGTGAAATTAACGAGATCGGCGAAGTGCGAAACGAAGCCATCGATGAACGTGATATTTACTTATCTCGATCGTCTCGTCGTTGACGATATTTTAAACGAAGTACGAACGATAAGATTGAAATTTGGGACGAATGGGAAAAGATTATCGATCAAGACGATAGTTAAATAAATAAATTTCAATAAATATCCGTAAGACGTGCGAAAATATTGTTTCAATTTTGTTACAAAATACAAAAAAAAAACATTTTTCCCGACAAACGTATCGTATAAATCACGAAACGTATTAATTTCGTATTCAGATAGCAGTCGTACGACGAAATGCCGCATTTCCAACGAGAAATGAATAAATAAAATTCAAATATAAAATTATACTAAAAGTTCACGGTAAAGTCACGTATGGCCATCGCACGTGTCGTCTATCGACCGAGGATGGTGTGAAAATCGACGAAATACTCATCGAGACTAAATCAAATAAAATAACGACTTCGCACAACAGACGTTAGCACGCACAAACACACACGCACGCATTATTTCGCTCGATTTCAAAGCGACCCTGTCGATCCTCATCACCCTCCCCTGTCGATAACGACACGCGTGCGATGACGAGGAACTTAAACACATCAAGAGCGACGTTTAGCCAGTCTTCTAGAGGGCGAACGGTACTCCGTTCGAACAGTCAATATCCTCCAGTCAAATTTCATCGATCCAGTCTCCGATCTCTCGTCTTCGGCAATGCACGGACGATTCGTCCTACCGACGTATGGACCGTTTTTTGAAAGTCGTACAAATCCATTTTCTCTTGTTTCGAGAAAATGAAAGATTGGCATATTCGTTAATTAAAAAATATAGGTTAATTATGTCGATTCTGGGAATGTTTCTGCTAATTTATCGATACGTAATTCGATCGTATAAATTTCTTTTAGGCGAATTTAACTATTGGGTTCTTCGGAAAGTCATTTCGCTTTCTTTTTATATAAAAAAAAACGTTGTTTTTTTTGTTTTCTTATATCGTTTCTATGAAAAACTGTCGGAGAAAAAACGAAACGACTTTCCGAACAATCTAATAAGATAACGTATGTTTACACCACTTTCAAAATAAACGGTCCGTATAACGAGTACACCGAAAACGTTGCACCGGATTTGAATTTACACGAACGATCCTAGAGTACCTCGAAGGCTTCGATGCGACCGTGCCCGTCGACAGCCACCGGAAGCTCGACGATCATTCGCCCAATCACGGAACGACGACACGCACACGGAAGATCTCGAGATTCTCTCGAGACGGACACTCACCTTTTATCGTGCGTGCGTATGCCGAAGCGCGGAGATCCTCGTCATCCCGATCAAGATCGAACGATCGAGTGTCGACGGTTATCCAAGAAGAATCAGGACGAGGAGAGTCGAAGCGGCGCTTTGCCTTCCAGTGTCCCGAGGAGATCGCTCTTGCGTCGAGGCACGGTTAGATCGATCAACGAATCTTGGAGAAGAAAAAAAGGGCGAAAGAGAGAGAAAGAGAAAGAGAAAGAGAGAAAAAGAGACGACGACGTGTCCGTCGACGCGAGCAAATGACGACACGACGGTGACCGAATGTACACGCGGCTACGACTGGCAGCGGAGCATTCCGACAGCCGAGACCTCGTCGGCGAAAATCTCCAGTTCGGACGCCTTCGGGCATCCTCGGCTCCAAGCACGTGGTCCTGCGATCCACGCTGTCTCCGACAACCACTACGCCACCCTACCATCATCCTGTCTTCTTTAGGAGCGACCAAGACTCGTCGAATCTTCGACCAGCGGCTGACTGACTGACTGACTGACTGACTCGATTTACTTTATTTACTCGCTTACTTGATTAGCTTCTTCCCTCTTTGTTTAGACGCTTCCGGTTTTCGTTCGACGTCGCTCCGTGTGCGCTGCTCGTCTTGTCGTCGACGTTGTAACGTGAAACGTTCCCAAAGAAGTTTGCGCGATATTTTTATATTTTGATTTTCGAGGAAGAAGAAATAGACCGACAGAATTTCCGATTTTATTTCTTATCGCGAAAGGCGATAATCGTCCATGTACACGGCAAATTCTAAATATCGTTTCGTTTCGAAATTCTGTGATATTTCTTTCTGCTCGTAAGCGAGAAAGCAGTATTTTATTTACGACGTCACTTTGTACGCGTTTTTCTCCGGGTAAGACGAGAGAGATCGATAGAATCGTAACGAAAGACACTGTGATCGCGACGTACCGGGTTACTTCGATCGATTGACTGTCGGATTTCAGTTAT
Source organism: Liostenogaster flavolineata (assembly GCA_025433975.1). Lineage (NCBI taxonomy): Eukaryota > Metazoa > Arthropoda > Insecta > Hymenoptera > Vespidae > Liostenogaster > Liostenogaster flavolineata. The sequence continues at coordinate 1,534,195 of JAITYT010000616.1, read as the reverse complement.
TCTCGCGAAAGACGAGGAGCATCGAAAAATAAGACAGATCAGAAAAGTAAGATAGCCGAGATCGGTAGAATGGAAAGCGTAAGACACGGGTTAAAATCGTTCGTCTTTCGCTTTTTACGGTATCCTTCGTGAGAAAACGTCGCGACTCTCGGCCGTACGTAAGTATTACGCGATCACGGGCAGCTCGGAGAATCAGAAGCCGCGCGACACAGTGTCAATCGTTTTTGCAACGACGGTGATATATGCCAAGTTATACGTTCGTCGTCTTCTCGATGCGTTTCTTACGCGTACGTCACAGCTTACCTATTAAAACAGCCTCGACCGACTGTTAAAACTATCTCGATAGGTTCTCGAAGACTTTCGCGCGATTCCGATCTGCGATACGATTCCCTACGGGAGGAAAAACGCGTTAAATATTTGCAAGAAAATAAAAAGCGTCGACGAAGAGGCGCGGACTTCCGTGAACGAGTTTTTCTTTAATTCGTTTTTCCGCGAGTCCTTCGTACGTGAGCGACGTTTCAGTAGGGTGCAAATCGTCAGTCGGTAAAACGAGACAAATGGTGTTCGGTCGTTAAACTTCAATCCAATAAGTGGAAGCCAAGAAGGGGATATTGTTTTGACAGAAGACTGACGACCACCTCCACCGGCTTTGCGAGTTTCTTCGGTCCGCGGCGTGAAATATTTAGCTTCTTGTGTGAAACAATTTGCTTTGGAACGTGTTCCTTCGCTCCGAATGTTTTTCGTGACGGGCAAAAAATATCGAATCGTCATTTCACGCGTACCAACTACGACAACCGCGTGCATAATGGTACTACGTTCGTTTAAACGCATCTATGTATTTTTTAGAATTCTTTTTTGTAACAAAACCTCGTTGCCGAGATATTAGGTTGGTGCGTATGAAATGTCGGATTTTCAAGTGAATATATAAAACCACATATCTTTTTTTCAAAAGCTGTTTATTTAATCGAAATATGCTCCATTTGCTTCCATACCCTTTCCCAACGAGATTTCGATGCATATATGCCTGAAAAGATATATTTATTATTTTTCTTCAATGAAGACACGTTTAATGCTCAATAAGTTTTCGAAATTGTTATAAGATTTTTTTCGAAAATTTCACGAAGAAGACCTCGACTGTCTTCGTGACTCTCGGGTCGCTTGTACAAGACGGTACACTTCACCCTAGAAACGCTTATGCCACGACGAACTTTCCCTAATTCTGCCTTGTTCGTTGCGCTTTTCGCAAGTACAAGAAAACGAACGACGCGACCAAGGAAAATCGCAGGTACGTCCGAAGGATAACGCATGCCTTAATCCAACGATATATCCTCCTTATTTCTCTCTCGCGATCTCGTCCTCGAGAAAGAAAGGCGTCGCTCATCCCTTGTCGATTGTTCCCGAAAGAAAGTGGAGGGGTGTGCATCGATGGATCGTACCAGGCATTCGTGGCCCCAGCAGCACGATATCGCCGCATTAGTATTCGCGGTGAATTCTCGTTCGGTTGATGAGCTCGGCCTGTGACGTATCATCCCCCAACCGACGTCGCACCCCACGAGAGCCTCCTTCAATGGCGCGCGCCCACCGGAGGAAGAGTTTGAAATTTAGAGTGTCATAAAGAAGCGAGCGTTGCTCCGACAGCGGCACTCCGATAACGGCGATCACGCTAGTGTCGTACGGTGGCCTAACCGGGACCGTCAAGGCCGTTCGTAGGGATGTCTTTTCAAGTTGCACGCCAAATGTGCCTCGCATCCCCCGCCATATCAAAACCTAGAAATCTTCTCTCAATAAAAGATACAGTCGTTTCCATTCCTTCGACCTGTGCACTTCTCCATTTCTTCACCTATTCTCTGCGGAAATAGAATAAATCGAATATCGAGCCTTACGCGTAACCGAACGTGTTTATTCGTTTTTTATTTATATATTATTTATATTTACTTTATATATTATTATTTATTCTTACACGAATAAGTCGAGATATCTTTCTTTAGGTCCGTATACCTCTTAATGACAGACTCGATTATTGCGATTGAAGAGTTACGATGTAATCGAGGTGAAAGCGATGACATTTAAAAAATCCATCTTTCAATTTTTCATCGTTTCCCTGGCTCGTAACTCGATTTTCGAGCCATTTAAAGGGTAATTTTTGTGAACGACTGCTTGCGAAATGCCTCCTTACTATAAATTACGGGAAGGAATCATTGTACGTGGCTGGAGTTCGTTTTAATCGCGTGACACGATCGTGTCAAATTAGGGACTCGAATGTGGCCAGATAAACCTGATATTCAGGTCTGACCCACACATCGACAGGCAAGATCGACACGTTCATTCGGCCGTGCGAAATAACGCGTGCTTCTTCCGCATCGATCGATGCATTCCAAGAAAGTGCACGGCTTTCTTCGACGTCGAAGCTGATTTTCGCTGTAGATGAAGTTCGGAAAGGCACACCTTGACTCGAACTCGCCACTCGCGATCTAACGCAATTACTAACTTAATCATTGACTTTCGCGATCGCAATTTACCGATTTAACGTGACTCGCCATTGTTGGCACTTAAGCACTTTTCTTCCAGCGAAAGCGATACGCACTCGGCTGAGTCGAAACGGACCGAAAGACGCCAAACGTGCCTCGACATCGTAGAAAGAGGGACGACGCATCGTACGATTTCGAATCAAT
>JAITYT010000616.1:1520494-1531048 GCA_025433975.1 Liostenogaster flavolineata | reverse complement strand
TGCTTTCCTCCTTTTTTTTTTTCTTTTTTTTTTACTTTCTACTTCGACCCTCCGTCTCGTTTGCCCCTCTCGACGGTGTCCCTCGTATCCTCCCGTCTTTAAGAGAAATCTTTTTTAAGAGAAAGGAAGTATTTACTCCCTTCCATCCGAATCTCGTTCGCCGATATAACCGCTCGCGTCTCGTACTTCTGAATTCGCCTCTATTCGCTTATCGTTGGGCTTTGTTCCCTCGTATTTCTACCTTTGGTCTCCTTCGGCTATTTCGTAGCGCCTATCTTTAAGAGGACACTCAACACGCGGAAGGAAGGAAACGCATATGTACACGCCTCTCTTCCTTCGAATCTCGTTCACGTATACGAATATATCCTCGTGGAAATCCACGCTCCGCGCTTCTTCCTCCTTTCCTCCATTTTGGCTCTCCTCCAAAAACCTCTCGTCCTTTCACCGACCCCCGCGCTCCCCCCTCGTAGCTCTTCTTCGTATTTCTTTTTACCACTCCATCGATCTTTGTCTCGTTGCGTCCTTTTTCTTTTTTTATCATTATTTGTCGTTTCTTAACGTTAACCCTTCAGGCCGGTTCAGAAATGTAAATGCTGGGATCCTATTCGCGATATTTAAGTTTATGAAAATTTCACTCTGTGCAACCATGTTAATTCTAAAATTTAAAAAAAAAGCCTCGTGGTCAAATTTTTATTCTATTAGGTTGTTCGGAAAGTAATTTCGTTTTTATAAAAAAAGACGAAATTACTTTCCGAACGACCTAATATTTATTCTATATCCGCAAATAAGACCTGCCGCATGCGCCGTACCATTTACCGAGATCCGCGCAGAAGGGTTAAACTCGCGTACCGTTACGTCATCGACATCCATATCAATCGTCACGCTGGAATAATTTTTATAGAACTGTAGTCACGTGATTTTCAGCGCCTTATCATACGCCTACGTCACGCGTGGCCGCTTTCGTAAGCTTTGCTAAAAAATTGTGAATTAACGTCGTCCTTTGCTCGCTTAATTTTCGTACTATGGATCGTAGGAAAATTGTCGTTCTGGAGCGGCTTTGATCGAACGAACCGACGAGGACAATGTAGATTCGTGGGCGAAGCGGGGCTAGGAACGACCGCAAATTCTATTTGCCGTGATGGAAAATACATCGGTGCGGTGCGTTACTGACACAGACGCCGAACACGTAGGCGTTTTACGTACGTGTGGGTGGTACGTTCGGAGGGTTACGCGCAACTGCGTCCTCGTGCCATACCAGCAACACCGACGACAACGTCGTACATCTCGCGTATATTTTGGTGGGACGGTTAGAGAGCCGCGCCGCACCGCACACGAATTTTCCAGTCTCCCCGTGCGTCCGTCCTACGCGTGTAAGTGCATACACGCGTACGTACGTACACACGCACGTACGTACGTAGGTACGCGCGAGTAAATACGAGGCGAGGACGCAGCTACGTACGTATAACCAGAGCCGATTCTAATGGAGCCTGCTGCGTTCCAGCTGTCGTAAATCCCGCTGGTACTACTTTCCCCCTGTGGCGATTCAGCGCCGAAGATGTTTTCAAAATAATGCTGGCCGTTGGCACGCGCGCCTCGCTCTCAACGAATCAAGCGGAGAAAGAGGAAGCGATCGAACCAACAGATTTAACGTTTTTTAACCGTCGTCGTCGCTCGTCCGTTCGATCGTAATCAGATCGCGACTTTTCTGGGACACGAGAAAATGTTGCTTTTACGATCGTCTTCATTTATATCGAATCGTCAAGCTGAAAGAGGAGGATTTCGTATCGTATCAGAAAGAAAGTTGACTATAACGACTATATCGAGACATCTTTCTGAAATTGGCAAGGTGAAAAGTATGGGTAGTAAGTGTGGGTACCGCGCGAACTAATGGTTCAATACGCTCGGCCGCATACGTCGTACAGAACAATTGCGAAATCATATGAATTAAAATACGAAATTTTGCAGCACCCAGCTTATTCGTCGGATCTTTCGCCAACCGACTTTCATTTTTTTAAACATTTAGAACAGTTTTTACGAGCTAAACAGGAAAAAAACCCTAATATTTATTATCCAATACGTGACAAAATTTGCACGCTCGCGCTGCGAAAAGTCGCGCTTTCTTTTTTCAGCATTTTTACGTAATATATAATAATCGATAGAGATCGATTTAACTCGCGATTGCCTGCGAGATAGGCGTTTCAGCGATATCGAGTCCTGAAACGTAGTAACGGAAATGCAATTGTCTGAACGGGAAATGGAGAAATTAGAACGCCGGAGGAACCATCGCGATTAATAATGTTGATCAAACTCCACGGCAGTAAAGCGTCGGAAATTAGAGAGAACGTTTGATATTTGGTCATTATGCAAGAACGGAGTACCAGGAAGGGAATAATCGCGACGCTATTACTTCGGTGCAACGTATTGCGCCGCGAACATGGCAACAATTCATACAGCGACGTATACGAGGTGCGCTCACTCGCAGGCGAGCCGTCACGTATACGTGCCAGTCCTAATGGATCTTCTCGTACTTCGGCCATTGTAAAGAGCCTTTAAACCGTCCCTTCGGCAACCATTTCACGAAAGATATTCTGCAAATAATGTCTGCTCCCTGGTGAGACACGATTGCGCACCAAGTAACAATTCTATCGTTCTCGATGTCGCGGGGTTCAGTGCTCGCCGAACTAGACCATCGATTCCGCTTAAGCGAGTAAATCGATGGAGGAGCAGGGCGAACGAAATGGAAGCGAATAAACGTAGAAACAAAGAAAAATGTCGAAGATACATCGACGTATAATATTATAAAACACGTTCTCGCGAATTCGCGTGGGTTCGACGACGGTGACGACCGCGATAAATATTGGAATTTCTGAGACAATAATCGATACAATGTATTGTACGATGTACGGATCTTTCATCCGAATTATTAATGAAACAATTGTTTCGAAACGGAATGTTCTTCGTTCGAAATCAGGAAAATGTGTACATCGTATGGACTATATCATCTTTTACGCATTTCCCTTCGAGAGAAAAGTTAGTTATAAAGTACGATGTATACGAACATCATTCGAGGTTCGTTAACGAGACCGCGGGTCCATGGCTCTTTGAAAATTGCTTCAAAAGGTGCGGCTTAAATTCGCGCAGCTCGTGCACTCGACGCGATAAATATTCTATAAAGCGACGTTCTTTCTTTTTCTTTCTTCTTTTTAACTTTCAAACAAATCCAAATCTTTTGAGATGCACACTATAAATTCATATCGCGCTGTAAATTACAGCTTTGCCAATTTCGTCGTTGAAATGGAACAATTCCATGTCGAAGCGCATCGAAATAAAAACACCTTCCGAGTTACCCTGTATCGAATGAAAATATTCGTCGTACTTAAAAATCAATATTCCGTAGGACCAAAGGACGATCGAACTTCTCGCGCGTTCTACCGCAAAATTGTATTTTTGCATGATTTACCTTCGCTTACTCGGTTTGAAGAAGCGTCGTCTCGTTGTAGACATTTTTTCACGATTGCAAGAGATTACGAGCATCTTCCCTTTGATGTACCAGGAGACCTACTATAACCGTGGCGTCGCGTCGTCATCGTCGTCATCGTAGTCGTGACAAACGACAAAAGGAGAAGATCTCAGACTTTCAAGGGCCGTTGACGTCGACGGTAAAACGCGGAAGGAAAAGAAGGGCTTCATTTCCCGACGGTTATCATCGGTCCGTCTAACAACCGACCGTTACTTTTTATTTTTCTTTTTTTTCCAAGAAGGAAAGGAAGAAATGGCTCCTTTCTCTTCTCTGTCCGCCGTAAGCTTGATTTCGTTCTTTCTTCTTTTTTCCTCTTCGATCGTTCCCCGGCGTAGCTCGAAGGGAAAAATTCCAAAGGCGCTCCACGGCAGTTACATCGATACTATATGAAAATCGAATGTCCTCGGAGAATTTGAATCTATGCAGCCACCGGGCTCCCACCCTCCATTTCGATAAATTACGTCGATCGCGATGGTGTGCGTCGCGGCAATATTTGCGAGAGTTTCCACGATTCTTCGAATAAAAATCGAGAGACTGGATGGCAAGGAAAGGAACGATTCGATGCAAGAGAGATCGACGAGGTCCGCATGTCGAGATCGACGTTGCTCGTACGCGTCTTCCGGTAAGTACTCTTCTTATCGAGGAACGAAGTGAGGCGCGTGGGCTGCGTTCTCCCGTACGGACACTTTGAGTTTGTATTTCAATTACAAAGTTACACCGGGCGTGCATCGTTTACGTATGCGCGTTTTAACGTCAAATCGTACGAAAATTCGCGAGAAAATTCCAGACACGATCGTTTTCAAAATTTTCTCGTAAAATATTTATATGAAAATTCTAATTGCCTTCTAACTTTTTCCTCTGCGTGAAAGTCTATGATATTTTGTCATCGAATCTTTAGTTTTAGCCTTAAACTTTAAATATTCAGTTAACGAATAATGCTGCAGATACGCGACAATTCTTTCTCTGCTGAAGAAATATTATTACCGTTGATGTTAATTTCTTTCCTTATTTTTTTTTTATACAAGCATCTCGAAGTTCTTTCAATAATTTTTAAAAATTCACGACGGAAGAAGACGCGTACTCCACTAGAAAATAAGATCGGAGAACCGAAGGAGAATAACGATCGACCGTGATTATTTTAATTCGTCCAAAAAACTTCGCACTCGAGAGGATTTCGCTTCTCCATCTAAGATGCTGGGTAGGAACGATCGCGCATTATTCGACGCCATTGCCTTAAACAGGATACAGCGATCGCGAGGAAGAAACGGCGATATAAAGAAGGCGTCATTTCGACGTTTCTCTCCTCGTCGTGGCGACTTCCCTTCAGTCGTGCCACTCGATACAAGCGGTACGTACCTAACGTTCGCATCAGTATTCCGGCATGGCGTCGACCGTTCGTCTCGCAGGACAAGAATTCGAACCATTTCGATCGAATTTTCCGGCTGTTTTCGAAGCGAAAATTTACGTTTATTCTCCCTAAGCGTGACGGCAGAGTCACGACGGCCGAATCACCCTGCCAGAAGCGCCTCGAGGAGAAGACCTTGCCAACCGACCCCTCCAGCCACTCTTAATTGCCATCGAAACAATAAGGACCCCGTGGAAGTGCGGCTCTTGGACCGTGTCCAGAAAGTCTCCTTGGTCGGAAGGGCGTCATCTTCGATTTGACGGGCCTTTTTTGCGACTCTGCATCGACAACTACTTTCGCGCACCGATAACCACTGGTTACCTCTCCGCCCTATGATTTGTTTTCAAGCGATCTTCTTCATTCGAGCCGTTTCACTTTGTTATGTTACTTCATTTTTTCAAGATAAAGAGAAGAAACCTAATCGCATTATCAGAGATGTACATGACAACCTTTTTGTTTTAGCCCATTCACTACCAACTACTGCCTCCCGGTACTGTTAGAATTCCTCCAGCAATAAACAGGCTAAAGTCATTCGCTGAACTATTTTCTAAGGGCATGTTTGATCTTGATGAAAGTTGATATGTACCGTAAAGAAATATTGCTAATCGATTTAGAATCTTTTTAGACATTTTCAGGATTGTTCTTTCGGTGCTACGAAAGTGCAATCGTAAGAGCAAAATGTAGTTTAACTTCTCAAGGAATTTCTCAAAGTTAATGTCTGAGAATCGATTCCGAAGTTGAAAAGTAAACGTAAGCACCAGCCCGATTCTAATTTTTGCCGAATTTTTCTTGGAATCGTATCGGATGAAATCGAATCGAAAAGACAATAGTTTCTTTCGGCACAATGTGGTCGTATAGGTTGAGTTTGCCATGGAGAACTCATCGGTGAGATTAATCCTTTCGGTATTAAAGATATTTTCACGATCTGTAAGCGCGTGTAGTAGACAAATCGACTGGCGTACGATGCTTTTAAACGAGAGTCTTTCGCACGTAGCGAAGAGGCAAGAGCCTCCTAATCGTATCGTTGCATCTCGCTCGTCCATCACCGCCGCATTAAACGAAGGCATCGAAGGCCAAAGGATGATAAATCTCTCCGTCTATCAACGTATTTACTTATCTAGTCGTCGCTGAGGAAACTTTGGCCTCGTCCAGCCGCGTCTTCCCTTTCACGCTACGAGAACCCTTCGCAGTATTACTTTTAATTGAATTCCCGCGATGAAATTTCAGCCGCGGACCTCGAGCAGTCATTCTTTCCCTGTATTAAGTCGAGAGACCATTTTACACCGTCTATCCACCCTCCTTCCCCTCTCTTCGACCACCAACCATCCTTATTCCTTCCTTCCTCCCCTTGACGCGACTCCGTAACGCCGATACTCGCACAGGCGCCCGCCGCCCCTCGACTCGACGCCTTTTTCCTACGCTTCTTTCCGCCTTACATACTGAACGCGACTCAATCTTTCCTTTTCCTGCTTCTCCTCCTGCTGATCCTCCAGGCGAGGAAAGCTTCCCCGTATACGCGAAAAGAAATTTCGAGCGAAATCCGCGTAGGCGAGATGGAAGAGGAGGAGAGGCGTGGAAACGTTTGTTGCTCGCGTTCTCTCGCCTGGAAATGCCGGAAATATTCCCCTCCCCCTCCCCTCGTCTTTCCTACTTCTCCAGCCCGGCAACGGACCAGTCGATGACGCTGCGGAAGGGGAGGTTACGACCCTCGAGATTCCCGCCAGCTCTTAAGTAGATTTTGGCGACTGTAAAAAGTTTACGCGCGATTCGAGCGCGAATCGTGTTTACCGGAGCGCTTCCTCGTCGGTTGGGAATTCCGAGCATGGTCGAAGCCCGTGGAGCGGCTTGCTTTGTCCACGAGGAAGATAACGATAAATATGAATAGTAAAGGTTACGCTGCGAATGCATCGGCGGAAAAGATAAATACTTGCAAATAAATTTAAAGTATCCAGCTTTCGTTTTAAGTGGTTTTCTAAACCGTTCTTAATTTATTTCATTTGCACATTCCTTCCGTAATATCTTGACAATTTTAACGTAACGATGACTTTGATCGTTTTGATATAACTCTAACGCGCATAACAGAGCAATCAAAAGAAATGTTTTAGGAAAAAGCTTACAAATCGAATAAATCTCTTTATTTTAAGAGCGCTTTGGTGTATCGGGGAAAAATATGGAAATTCTTTCTAGTGTCCAAACGAACTGAATTGTCGGTGATGCGCAGCAACGATCGATGAAACATTCGAGTGCGAGTCACCGATGGATGCGTATAATTCTAAGTATCTTGCTAACGTTACGCTTTGGCCAAACGCAATTTAATTTTAAATTTTCTAACTTCCGCTGTAATGAGATTAAAAACCAGAGATCTTGGTCACCCTAGTCCGCTTTCTTAGAACGCAATCGTCTCTTCGTTCCATCTTTAGGTCTTCACTCGCCACGACGATGTGTCCCGTGTACTATACATACATCGAATGATTCTCTTGGTGTTGGGTTTTTTTTGGGAATAAAACTGCACCACTACTGCAACGATGAAAACAAGACTTTAATGAAATACGTCTACGACGAACTAGTCGATGCTACGACGAACTTATGATATCTAACAAGCGACGAGCGCCAAAGCAAGGAGCTCTGTTGAAACAAAACACTCGCGTGCTACGTGAGTGGAAAACGGACTATATACACAGACATACGGCTGCGTGTATTCACGCACTTGAACGTCCTATATTTAAACTACTTCGCTCGTATACCTCACGATGCCACGCGGATGTTGCCAATCGCGTTTGACCATTCGGTCGCTCTTGATATTGGTCATCCTGCTTCTCCCGCTTTCTTGGAACACAGTCCTCTCTTCGTTCGATTTTTAGAATTAAATGTCCGTTTGATCTCATTCGCTTAGCCCTAAAACTAAACACGCACTCGATCCCTTCCCTATTCCTCGTCACGGTACACCCCCTCTGCACACTTTCCCATTCTCCATTGGGAGTAAGATCGAACATAGGCGAGTACAAGGTTCGGCAGAAATGTTTTGGAGAAGAAAGCGAGTCAACGTGGTGCTACGAATCGAATGGTAAAGGCGAGCGTAGAACCCGGTGTAGTGTGAGTTGCTGCGACGCAGCCATCGAAACCAGTAAAAGAACGTAAAGGGGTGACTGTACTAGCCGCAAGGTACTTTTTTTCCTGGTCGAGGGCTACTCTTGCCGGCCAGGGAAAACGCGAATTAACAAATATCTCTGCTGGCTTATCCCGGGTCTCTCGACAAATAGTTACCGTGAGGTACGTCGCGGGATGATGGCAATGGTTCGCGCGACAGGTGCGATTAACGATCCTTTCGCTAGAGTTTGGGGCTAAGCCGACCGCTAATTAAATTAATTCGGGGGTATACCGCGTCAAACCACCCGTCACGTTTCCACGTTTAAAGCGCCACTTTCGAATCGGGCGTCCTCAAAGTGCCTTCGTAATCGAGGAAGGAGATTAAACGAAACTGCGAACAATGGTCGATGATACTCGCGCCATGCCTTCCGCGATTTCTTTCAGCCGCTTCTTCGTAAGTTCCTAAAAAGCTTAGCCAAAGATCTAAAGAACGAAAAGACTCGTATAGTAATCCTGAAAATGCGGAGGTGTAAAAATATCACGCGCCTTTTAATGTCAGAGTACGAATCAACACGGAGACTATTATCGTGAGAACTTCAAATTGTAGCGACGTTTTTAGATTGAATCGTGGATTAACACTTAAAACGTCAAAATATCGAGAAATCGTTCGTATTCTCCAGCGATTGCTTTGTTCGGTTGGAGACTTTAGCCTTACGCTGAATAACCTTGACCTTCTTACGAGATTATATCTATAATTAAGTCATTGGCACGTGTTCCTCTTATCGAACAAAGCTTATAAAAACAAAGAGGCAATTTATCGGGATACGGATATCGGAGATACGTGTTTTCTCTTAATCTCGCGCAACTTGTTAAAGCGACATTGGCTTATCGGCTTTTTATTATAGTTATATCGCTATCTCGATTCTCGATCAGTATCGATACTCAAATTTGCACAATCGATCGCAATTACTTCCGAAAGAAACTATTTCTATGAATATAGTTACTAAAAGAAGTTATTTCGGATATAAAAAGGCGATTTGGCTTGCGAAATAATGTTTGGCTCAAACAAGCGATCGTAACTCGTCCTTTCGCTTCTTTCGTTCTAACGATAAATCTGATCGAACTGATAACGAGTCCGTTTATCAGCGGTGACGAGTTCCTTTGATCCGTCAACTTCGACGGCAATAATTTCTCCTTTCTTACGCTACTCTTTCCTTCCTCTTTGTCCTCCCCTTTACTGGTTCGATTGTCGCGTCCTCTTCCACATGGTGTCGATCGACCTGACTACGTACCTTTCTTTCTTTCCTTCATTCCTCTTCTTCCCTTCTCTCCGTTCCACTTCCTCTACTCTTTTATAACGAGCAAATCGCTTCGGAGAATCGGACACGCGTATGCGGCGCGATGCGCGCCGTGCCTGGCAAAACAACTTACCGCGACTTACAAGCCAATGAGCTCGAGTGTTGCTTCAGGCAGGAACGATCTCGAGTCGTCGCGTAAATGTCGCTCTTGGTTCGCCCGAGAGATTCAATCGGCCCTTCGTTCGACTTTACCGTGTAATCTAAGCCTACTTCGAATGGAAGATCACTGTACTTCTCGGCCTGAACTCGTTGCTATTGTACGGAAGTATCGCCGGAAGTATCGCGGCGATAAGTGGCCCCTGTACTCTAAATCGAGTCGATAGATCCATGGAATTAACTCGAGATTTACGTTATACGAATTTCATATAGCGATAACAACTCGAAGGAATGAAAATGGAATCGGTCGATTAAGAGGATCGATTCGCGATTATGCAGAGCGGGCCAATTTGGGCTGACTTGTTTTAATAATTTATGAAAATTATTGAATTTTATTAATCGCGAAAAACGAAATTTTCTTTTCCAAATCTTTTTGGGCGAAATACATACATTCCTTTCCTTCCTTCGTCATCGAAAAAAGTCCAGAAAGCTTCACGAAAAATGGAGAAAAACCCTATTAAAAGCTAAAACGTACGTAATTGGAAAGCAGTAGGAAGCATATAGCCAATACCTTAACCATACCAACATTAACAGATCGACGGATCGAAGCGTATCGACGAATCTAAAATTTATTGAAAATCAGAGATGAGTTCGAACTAATCCTACTCGACTGGCGATGTGGTCGTTCGACGAGCATCGCCTAGTCGCGTCGAGGACACGAGAGAGGCACCTCGTCGATTATTCTCAGCAATAAAGCGTGCCCTCGTACGAGATGCCACGAGGTTCCTCGTCCGATCGCTAGCCGGCATCGAAATTCTCTTCGTACGTGAACGCGATAAATCCCGAGGTCGAATAAGCCGGAGGAAGAGCGAGGGACCGGCCAGCCGATGGGAGTCGACCTCCCCTCGTTCCTCGTGAAAATATCGAGGAAATTGGCGTAGGACGTTCTTCTCGCTTGGAAACGACGAAATCTCCTTGCGATGCCTCGCTTCCTTTCAATTAACGCCTTTCTCATCCCCTTAAGTATCGCTCTCGTTCTCTTTGTTCCCGGTGGCCTGCGAGGAGTTTCACGACCTCCGGAAGAGCGG